>JANIJG010013068.1:0-104564 GCA_024611175.1 Megaceryle torquata | reverse complement strand
CTATTCAGACCTACAGAGAGTAAATTTCAGTTATAAAAGAAGGGGTTGATATTGGACTAAAGCTTTTTTTATTATTAGAAACAGTCACATATCCAGCTAAAAGATTGACACTTTTTAAGGCCATGCTGTTGCCACCAAAAATATTCTCTCTCAGATATTTTTGTTAATCTTCACAAGTAGCTCAAATACTTTTTGATTTACAATCTCTACAGATTTAGTGATGGACAGCTGAATGGTAACACAAGCCTAATGAAAATAGACTTGCTTTTCTTGATTATATTTTGCATTCATTGGAAGGGGTGAACCCCACAACACCAAGTACTATGCTTAAAGCAGGAGTGCAGAGGACAGAAATAAAAAAAGAAAAATCCATATCCCAAAATAAGTCTGGAAATACTGCCCTTCAAATTATTTTGTCTCAAGAACCATCTCATCTTGTGCCTTTCATTTCAGCAAAACAAATGATTGCATTCTGATCTTTCCATTTTATATATGAAAGGATGAGGGGTAATGGTTTTAACTTAGAAAGGAATGGATTTAAATTAGAAATAAGGAGGGAATTCTTTACCACAAGAGTGGTGGAGCACTGGAACAGGTTGCCCAGGGAGGTGGTTGAGGCCCCATCCCTGGAGACATTCAAGGAGGGGCTTGACAGGGCTCTGAGCAACCTGCTCTAGTTGAGGGTGTCCCTGATCTCAGCAGGTGGGTGGGACCAGATGACCTCTGGAGGTCCCTTCCCACCCAGACATTTCTATGTTTCTGTATTTCCACTGTTTACACTGTTTTGAAGGAAGAAAAAGATGGAAGCCAACTACAGTAGCCAGTGCTTTTCCATTTGACACCAAATCAACAGTGTGGCGCTACCTTAGCAAGATTTATAGACCACTACCATAATGCAGACTTTTGAAAGCAGCTTAGCATAAATCACACTGATTTAAGTCTTTCAAGGTTTTATTTCTCCACATAAATTTAAAATTCTGTTAGCCAAGATCTCAAAAGTTCTTTTTTTTCTTCCTAAGACTGATAACAGTGGCAAATACCACCTGTTCAAGTGTAGTTCAGAAATGCTTAAAGTAGCTCTTGAAAGGAAAAGGGAGAAAAGAACTTCAAACATAATTTTTGTACAGTTTCTCCAGAAATACCCCTAATATTATTGCCAAAGCATACTGTCATTTATTGAACTCTGCTAGGAGCCTTTGTAAAACTAACTCCAAAAAAATTTGAGAAAGCAATGATGCCTATCACACAGAAAACCACGGCAGATAAGTCGCAGAGTATTTTAACTTCGTTTCACCAACCCATATTTTGCAAGCTCTGCTTATAACCAAGAAATTCAACCCAATTACTGCAATTTTGCAACCGAGTACAGACAAGATGGAGTGATGTTTTCCAGCTACAATCGGATTTTTATTGCATTTCAAACCATCAGTGTAGAGAAAAAAATCCACTAAGTTACGAGGGAAATGCTCATTACTTCATTTGTATTTATAAGCTTTTGTGATATACCTGCATTACCTTTTCACTTCTCCCTCCCATTAAAAGTGGGATTTATTACCTTTTAAGGAATAAAATATTACATTTCCAAACACTACTTTTCAGAAGCTGAGGTTTTAAGGACAAAAAAAAAGAACCAAACAAAAACTACCTTAAAAGTCAATAAAAATGTCACAAGTGATTAAATACTTGTAAACTGGTAACAGTTAGAGACACATGCAGCACATATATAAACACATACACCCATGTGTAGCATTTATAAGCACATGCACTTTTCACTGAGAGGAGAATCTATTCAAGTCAGAAAGGAAGAGAAATCTGTCTCAAAATAAGCAGAGTCCAATTTTTCCTCACTTATTTTACTTTCTCTAATCTGCAAATGAATGATGGATGAATGCTTATCAGAAAACACCACAATCTTTAATATTTGCTTGCAATTTTCTTTAAATGCAATAAAGGTGTCCCACTTCATTTTAGTTGTCCTAACATATATATAGGAAAGTAGCAGTAAGGTAAATAAAATGCCATTCATAATTGTTATCAGAAAAGTAGACCAGTACTACTGATATTTGGGATACACAACTTCAAGTTATTAGTGTGGTTTAAAACAGCAACAAAAAACAGTTTGACAATATGAGTGCAATTGAAACCTTGGGAAACTGGCCATGAATCATAGTGATAGGATGGAAGACAGTCAATGGGGAAACCAAAACCCACCATACCAAAAAAACCCCACAAACAACGCATACCACAACAAAACAAGATTTGTTCTATTGACTCAATGGAACAGTTATATGGCCATAGGGTGACAGATTAAATCAAACGTTCCTCCTGTTCATGTAAAGGCAACTATTAGCAGAAGACCATTAAAAGCTTCAAAAGAACTGTTTACATGACACACAAAGGATGAAACCCTGATTCCACTGAGATAGACCGCAAATCTCTCATTGGTTTAACAAGGGTCAAGATTACACATCCACGGACCAAACCTCTAAATAACTTCTAGAAAACTGCAGTTCCATGCAGATCTTTACAATCAACACAGATTCAGCACAGGCACTTCTTACATCCAATTCCAAAAAATGCTTTTAGGTAATAGACAAAATCCTCTTTGATAGCTCAAGAGTCTTAAATGATATATTAGTCAACTTTCACTCCAGCTGAACAATCTTCAGGATACTCAGTCCCCTAATGGTAACAGGAAAAATGACCATGTTTATAGACTTCTTCATTGCTGCCGAGCTTGAACATCTACAGAGCCCAACTATATCAAAAAGCCAAAAACTGGGATATTTAGCCACCAAACAACAGAAAAGATTTTTTACACAAACCCCAGCAATTTCTTAAAAGACAGATTTTAAGAATTATCAGTCTCCCATATTAAGTAGAATTTCAGTGGTTGAGGAGGGTAAATACCATTTAGATTCAATAAGGTTTGTTTGGTTTGGTTTTGCTTTAAAAAAAAAGCCCAACAAAACAAACAGTTCAATGTTAGTTCAAAATTTGTGGGTCATGGACAATGACAAATGTCAAATTAACTGATGTGGTTAGAGATACAAATCCATATTTTTCTGACTAGAACATTTATGAAGATTTTAATCAAGTTACTTGTTGTTCTGCTCTCATAATGAATAATGTTTTAACAACTTAACAACTCACTCCCTTACTCAACAGCTATAAGCAGACATCATATTCATTTTTATTGTAATACATGCTGTAAAAAATAGGTGAACTCTCCTAAAGTATACTTTAGAAATCTACACTTAAACATTTTAAATATTTAAATTCCCATCATTAATCTAATCTACAAAATAAATTTGCAGTTCATAAAAGAAAAGAAAACACTGAAGCATTGCAGGCATCCTGTTGATGTCTGCTCAAAGGTCTTCATGATAAGTGGAACACAAAAGGAATCGTGAAGTTTTCTTTCAGGCTTGTATTACTTCTCGTACCCCACAATTAAGTATGTAGGCACAGATGTACATAGACAAAATTAAATTCTGTTTAAAATAAGTATAAAGCGTACATAAGTGCATGCTTTTGTATAGGCATTGTCTGAACGCTACATAAATCATGCACCAGACATCCTGTTATGCTGTTCTGCAAGAAGTAACTTGGAGTAGAGGGAAGTGTATGATGCTGCAGAAAGCGCTTTAGCGGTTACATCGTAAAGCGACAGACAAGTAACCCTGCCTCGATGTACAGTGACAGATTTAACAACTCCTCAAAGCACGCCCCAAGTGTCTCTTGAAAAATTCCTTCTAACTTATTTTTAAAAGAACCCCTGCCAAATCATGACAACTTTTCTACTTTTAAATAATCACAACATACTAAACAGATAAAAGCCTAACAGGATCAAACCACAAACTTGCACTTTAGTCAAGGAATATTTTCTCTTTTTTTGTTGTTGCAACAAATACCCTTCTCAAGTTTGACATTGGGCTTCTTTTTCCCACTTCTAGTTCTTTTCAAATTGCCTTCTCTTTTTTTTTTTTTTTAACTTTGACTCATGCTTTTCAAACTTATCAACAAGGTTCACCTGTTCTTTCATTCTGAAGTTTAACAGACCCAGATTCCTTGTCGCCCTCCTCTCTACCTAGGCAACAATTATCAAAGGTACCAATAGAATATAAAATGGGCTTGCTGCTCAAAACCTGCACCTGTGGAAATGAAACAAGTGTGCCAAGTTACAATGTTCTTTAAAATTCAGCATAAACCCCATAACAAAACATACAATTTGTGCTCAGCCATAAGCCCATTTCTTCAGTAACAACAGCCAGGCAGAGTCACCCTGAAGGAGAATGAGAGATAGCATGAAGCCAGTACTCATCTTTGACAATGGACAACCGCAAGAGCCAACAGAAAAGAAAACTATGCGTCTAATACAGCTGCTGGAGAATGTCCCAGCCTCCAGCAGTAGGTTGCATAACGCCACTCCAACAAGAAGTTGTGCCTTTGTATTGCATGGGGGGTTTTTTTGTTTGTTTTTGTTTGTTTGTTCGGTTTGGGGGGGTTTTTTTGTTTGCTTGGGGGTTTTTTATTATTATTGCTTTTTTTACTTTTATGGAGCCATGCAATCATTTGCTGAATCCCTCTGAAGGTTTAGTATCTACAATACCCTGCAGCTTCTTCCACAGAGAAGGGCCTGGGGATAAACTGGCACGGTGTGTTGACAGTGGCTGGATGCCAGGTGCCCACCAAAGCCAGTCTCATCACTCACTCTCCTCAGCTAGACAGGGGAGAGAAAAACAACTAAAGACTTCTGGGTCAGGATACCAACAAGGAGAAATCATTCACCAATTACTGTCACAAGCAAAACAGAATCAACTTGAGTAATTTCATTTATTGCTATTCAAATCACAATAGGGTCATGAGAAATAAAAACTAAATCTTAAGACACCTTCACCCCACCCTTCCCTTCTTCCCAGGCTCAACTTCACTCCTGATTTCTCTACCTCCTCCCATCCAGCCGGCTCCAGTGCCTGCTGCTGAAGGCTGCAGTCAGCATCTGCAAAGAGGCCAAGGAATAGTATGAGGTACCTGAAGAAACATCTCAGGTCATTTGTTAAATGTCCATATTGCCTCCGATTTCTTTCTCAATGTTTCCTGGGTAGTTGGAAACTCAGGTTTTGAGATGGCCTTAGGAGGTCATTGCATCCATTCTCCTAACTGCAAAAGGTCTGGTCCACTGCATGTGCTATTATTGCACAAAATAGTTCTTACAGTTCTCCAGTTAAAGGCACTAAAATATCATAAGAGAAGCTTTTCCAAAGTCTACCCTGAATCTTTCCTGTTGCTCTTTACTTCTTGTCCTACCCACAGAGAACATGGAGAATATGCTTCTCTCCTCTGCTTTGCAGGAGCTTTTTATATACCTGAAAACTGTTTGCATGTCACTCAATTCTTTTTCATTCAGATAACTACAACTCTTTCAGCACATCAGCTCACTTTTTCTAGACTTATCAAATTTCACTGTTCTCTGTTGGAACCAAATCCAGCTGGTCCAGATTCTAATTGAAGTGGAACATCCAAAACCAAAGATTTTTCTCCAGCTGAATCTTGAACAAGGAATGTATCTTCCAACTCTGCCCACCCTCTCAAGCGTCCTGTTAAAACTGACTGCAACTGCTTTGAAGATTATTTTTTTTTTTCTATTAGTTTTTGGTTAATAAATAAAAAGGGATAAGACCTTTGAAAGACTGAAATGCTGTCATTTGAGCACAGCCATTAGGAAAGACAGAGGTAATTCAGAGATCCCTTTGTATGAATCCCCTACCTGTTATTTTCAGACTGCTCTTTTTTTAAGGATAACTGGGGGAGAAGTCTCCTAGAAGAGCTACACTTATTTTATGGTCCTCTCCACAGACAAACAAACTGCACATTTGAGTCAGGCCCAATTTCACCACTACTGTGTTTTTAAATTTTACTTTAAAAATTACGCTGACACAACATTAAGTAACATTAAATGTATTTTGAATGTTAAGACTTAATTATTTGCCATAGTTGCAAAAATAGCCTACAGACAACAGGGAACCACACTTGACACCGGCAATTAGCTTGCTATAGAAACAATGCATTTTATCTTTCATTTTCCCATTACTTATTTCACAGTAGGGAAGCTCTCTCTACTAAATGAAGCACTAGCTACACCACTCAGACACTCTATAGGAGCCAGGCAAGCTATTTGCCACCTTCTAACACAACCTTCTTGGAAAGAAAAGAAACAGAGTCAAATCACTTTGAGGCAACTGAGTCAAAATAAGGACCAAGAGGAAGTCAAGAATATACGTACAACAGGAGGAAATGAACTGTATTTGAAGCTTTGAAATTACTCGCCCAAAACATCCTGTCAATCTGACAGAAAATCTGATACATGAGAAGTGTATGAGAAAATTTGTCCTCCAACATTTTTATCAGATATTAAATAAGTGTCATGAACCTTTGCATTCAAGAGTCCTAGAAATAACATCTGTTTCATAAGACACATCCAGCTACAACTATATAGAACTAGTAACTTGCACTCTGCTTTTTAATGCCTAACGGATGGACAGGAGTACTGGATGATCAATAAATGTTTCCAGTTAAATAGTAAGTAACCAAAACAAGATGACAGTGCCTCTGAGAGCTTCTCCTCAGCTTTCACCTCTCCAGATCTTTGAAAGGCAGGAAAAGAAATCTGGGGCTACTTTCAAGTGTGCAAATGGGCTGTGAGAAGGTGTATCCATATACAGATATTGCCCTCAAACTCTGAGGGCTGTCCTTAAAGGAAAAAGAAAAGCAACCTAGAACAGCATGTTTAATGTTTGGTGACAAAAGACATCCCTTCCAGGGTGCCCTTTAAGTGGTACATGCTTTCCTTACAATTGAAATATATTTTGGAAGCTCTTAAGTTTACAGTTTTGGTAGCCTTCCAAATAATGCAATTAAAATTGGTAATTATATGATTATGGCTGGCAAACACTCTCTACCTTCATAATGACAACTTAAATGTAGTTGTCAGTATTCTATGCTGGAATACCTGAATACTAAAGAGTTATAAAATACTCTAATATTTGTCTTTTGAGACCTCTGAATCATTTCATTATCTCAACACCCAGACTTCATAATCAGACAAATTTTTTATCCTATGAAACAGAAGAGTCAGTTTCCATGAAATGTTTTATAATCAAAATACTTCAAAAAAAAAAAAAAGTATTCCCAAAAAAGGAATGTTGTTATTTCTATTTACTGATGAGAAAATGGAAATAGGAAACCATTTACGTCTTTTCTAAGGTTACTTGGTGAGCTACAGAAAGAATCAGCAACAGAAAAGAAAGGTTGCTTCATCCCCCATCTTCTGACCATACATTACTACTTGTATATTTTGCATGAAGATTATGAGAAGGCTCTTATTTTTCCCTCACCTTTGAAATGATACAGAAAAGTATTTAATTACTATTTACTGAAACAAAAAATTTACAAGAAACCAGTGTTATGCAGAAAAAAATCAGACACTGGGATCTGTCTGGAATGTTCTCAAATATTTCCCTTCAATTTCTTCCCCTCAGGCTTTAAACTCTCTTTACACAGAATATGCTGGCTCTGTCTCCCTGGGTGAGTTGTTTTTCTGCCGCTGATAATCATATCAGATGTATTCATATAATAGACTTGCCAAGTGGGACTGAATGTTCCATTGATTTGGAAATGTCCTGAATGACGAAGACTTCAAGTTTTGCCTCTGTAATTAATTTAATTGGAATAAAATATTCTTAGTTATTCATATAATTTGAGATACTTTCAGCTGTACTTAAAAATTAAGATTAGAATTATGTTTATGTTAATGATGAAGTTCAAATACAGTCAACTTGAAAGGCTGACTAATTGGGTCTCACAAGAAATTTATATATGGCAACCTTGTTAGGACTTCAAGTAGTTTAATAGTACGTACCAGAATAAGATCATAAATAATTTAAGAGATCAGCTTTATGCATAGATTTGTGGAGAGACAGCAAGTGAAATGCTGCTGGTAATATTTCTCCCTGTCTGTGATCGCTTGCACCTAAGAGTTTTGAAAACAAAACCAAAACCAACTGAAATCTTAACCTTCAGTATATTCTATTTTACCTACTAACTGAAGACCACGAGAGACTGTCCACACCATTTCCAGGCATCATTAATGCAATTCCAATAACCCAGAAAGTGTGCCCCTCTGTCTCACTGAGCAAAGCTATCTAAAATACTTTCAAGACATTATTTTTCAGTCCAAAACAGTGATTTTGTTGGAATCTATAATAAAGATGCCAGGGTCAACAACATGCTAGAAAGATAAAAGCCACAAATTGCATGTGAGTATTTAATTCATAGATGAAGTTCCGTAACTGACCACCTACCCAACATTCTGTCATTACTTCTTAAATTTTCCATGGAAAACTTTAAAGAACCTTGATGGGTTTTTGTGGTTGTGTGTTGTGTCATGTGTCCACCCCCCCCCAGCAAAGAATAAAGAATTTTTGCAGCCTTGAGATAAAAAAAATGTTATTTTCTACAGAGTGATGGGTAAGAACCAGGATTGCGTCTGCAATACTTCTCCCCAACCTCAAAAACATGTGGGGAAAGAGGGGTGGGAGGAGTGGTTTTGTTTTTAAAATTAGGAGCAGCAGAGCACAGCAAAGTAGATAAGATAGGATGAGATTCAAAATCATTATCTTAGATTGTCTTTGCTACTCTCTCCTACAGGATACTCAAAGCACCAGAGGAGCTTTGTACACATGACATTCTGTCTATGTCTCCAACCAGAAAGCATCTGCCTCCAAGCTAAAATTCAAGTTTATGGTTACAACACCAAGCTTCTTAATTGTGCATGAGATATCCACAATATGCCTTTTCAATTAAAATTTGCGTGCTATAGAAAAATGCAGGGCAAAAAGCAAGCAGCATCAGATTCTTATCGAAACAAACCTTTTCTTCTTTACCGATCAAGCTGAGGGGGAAGAGTCCAAGAGGTATTTCTGATATTAACTGTACACAGTGCAAATATATGTTAATTCATTTATTAATGCTGCATTAGTGACCTTTGATACTATTTCATTTTAAGAAACAAGTCAAGAATGTAAAAAAAAAAGTAAAGTAGCAAGTTAAAACTTAAAGCGTATCAATACAAATAGCCTTAAAATGTCTATTTTTAAACACAAAATACTGTGGCTACACACAAAAAATAGTGGCTAGTTATCTAAAGATGCTCTTTGCAGCCCTCCAGTGGTCAAATACAAAGTAGAACCCAACAGGAAAACAACGATTTGTCTGATGAACTACCTGCAAGCATTTAAATAAGACATCTCCCACGAACTAAAATCTCGCATGCTTGTCCGAAGGAAAGATCCACATAAAGGAGATACTTACCCTAACGTACATAAGATAGTAAACAGAAGGAAAATAATTCCCATGCATCAAAATGCTCCATGTTATTCGTTACTTTGCACAGTTAATCTGCCCAGAAAACACGGTATCCCACCAGGACCTCAAGATATACGTTGGGTTAGTAACAGAGTAACAACGTATTTCCTAGTTACTTTTTGCTTTTCATACAAGTTCATCTGAAGAAAGTTAAGGCAATGCTTGCTGGAAAGAGCCGGATTCCTCCCCCAGTTAGGACTCAGGCAGTTATTTTAAGAAATCGAACAAAAAAGCAAACGCACTTAAATTTTTCCCTTATCTCTCACAAATGCACGAGTAAAATAAAAGGTAATGCCTCAACTAAAAGTAAAATTAACAGAACCGCTTTTAAATACTGTAAAATAAACTGAGGCAGAGTTCTCAAAACTAAGTTTTTACAAAGTGGGGCTAGAAAGTCAGACCAGACTTGTAAGAAAACATTGCCATGGGAATAAAAGACCCCGCAAAGGAAAGTAGCCCCGGACACCTGGGAGCCCGGAGACCTCCAGAAAGGGGCAACGCCGGCATTGGGAGGCCACGGATGACTCGAATCGCGGAGGGGAGCGCTGCGGAGCAGCAAGTGCCAATAAACCTGCCACAACCTGCTCTTCCCTACAAGCCACGGGGCAAACAGGAAAGCAGGCAGCGGACTGGAGATCTCTGCGTGACCCGATGGCACAACCTCCCAGAAAACTTGACCGTGACCATTTTCTTCTCCCCTTTTCCTCCTTTTATCTCTTCCTGACCATTTCTTCAGAAGCACGAGCCCCAACCTCGGCGCGAACCGCTAAGCCGCGGCTTCCACCCTCACCGGACTCCGGCAGCGGCTCCACAGCACCCGGGAGCGGCACCCGCAGCTCAGCTCGGCCGCTTCCAGCGTCTCCTCGCCCCGCCGCCGGGAACGCCCCAAAAAGTAGAGGGCAGTGAGTTGTCGGGAACCCGCTGACCCGCGCAGCCTCCCGACCCCCCAAACTTTCAGCTTCGTCGCTTCTCCGGGGAGGGATCGCGCTTCCCGCCCGCGCCCACGCCACAGGGTGACCGCCCCGGCCGGCCCCGCTCCCTGCCGGGGTCTCGAGCGCCGCGGTCACCCCCACACGCACACCGCGACGCTCTCGCCCCAGCCCCGCGGCCCGCGGTACCTACCTTTGGCGGCGAGCGGGCTGCCCGGCCCCAGCAGCAGCGGCAGCAGCAAAGCCGCCGGCCCCCAGCAGCAGCGGCACCGCCGCATCCCCGACACGCCGCCCGGCGCGGCAGCTCCCGGAGGCGGCGGCTGTCTGCGGGGCGAGGCGAGACGACGCGAGGCGACGCGAGGCGAAGCGGGAGGGCGGGCGCAGGCTGCCGCTGCTGCTGCCGCTCCGTCATTCGCCCTCACTGCCAGCACCAGGGCGGCTCCGGCTCCCGCCCCGGGACCGCGGCGACGTCACAGGGAAGGAACACGTGAATATTCATGAGCGGAGGCGGGGGACTCCGAGCCCCGCTGAGGGGTCAGCGCCGCCACCGGGCCCAGCCCTGAGCGGGACGGCCCCGCGCACTTGTCTTCCTCGCGCACCTGTCCTCCTCGCCCACCTGTGGTCCTCGCGCCGCGGGCGGGAATGGAACCGAGGCAGAGCTGGGCGGGCGGGAAGCCAGAGAGGGCGCAGTGGGCCGGGGAGAGGGCGCTGGGATGGGAGAAGGGATGTGGAGAACGGGAGGCGATGAGAGATGGGGCAGGGAGAAAGAAAACAAGGCTTTGGTAAGGCATGCAAAGGGCACGAGGGTAGGGAGCCCCAGAGGTGGTGGCTGGAAGGAAGGAAGGAAGGAACAGGTCTGTGAAGAGAAAGCAACAGTTTAGTAAATTCGAAGGAGAAATAGGAGATCTTGGAAACCTGAGGTGGAAAGAAAGCTTGGGAAGATAACGTGAAATCACTGAATCTCAGAATGGGGAGGGCTGGAAGGGACTTGTGCAGATCATCTCATCCAACCCCCCTGCTAAAACAGGGTCACCTAGGGCAGGTTGCACAGAACCACCTCGAGGTAGGTCTTGGATATCTCCAGAGAAGGAGATTCCATCACAACAACCCCCTCCACAATTTTGTTGAAGGAAGAGGCTTTGGTAAGGTGGAGAAATGAACAAGGAATAAATAAGACTTCACCTCTTAGAGATGGAGACTGTGCTGGTGAAGCTCCAAGTAGTGCAGGAGGGTCATGCTGTCGGGCAGTGAAGGCAAGGGAAGTTTTGTGGTGAGGTCAGACTTGTATTCAGAACTGCTGTGGTCTGAGGTGTTCTGGAAAGAGAGCACAGGCAAACTAACTGTAAGATATTAGCTACGTACAAGCTGTGAGAGCTACAAGGTATTATCGCAGGGTAGATTACGCCCTGCAAACTCCCCTCCCTGCTTCAACCGTTGTCTTATTTGTGCTCGATCCCATAAATTGCTCATCAAAGCCACCTTACTCTGGAAAGCAGAGAAGACAGAATCACAACTCTAATATAGGCTTGTTAATTGACTTTGTGAGGGTTGTAATTCTGACAGAGAATGAGTTGGGGCTATTCTAATGAAATGGTAGGAGTGTTAGTTGAATGACGGGTGCCAAGAGCAAGACTAGGGTCCATCGTACACAAGCCCTGTGACACTTACACAGGAGACATCACAATCATTGGGTAGAATCATTTGCGTTGGGGTCTTTATCATTATTCCTCTCCATTATATTTATATGTATTACTAGAAGCATAATTCATAGAGCAAATTGCTTTGAGTAGATGGAATGCAAGATTCCCACCTCCTCCTTCCTATCACACAGAAAAAAAGTGGGATGAAACACAGAGACAAGAACTCAAGCCCTTTTCCAAGCCTAAGATGTAACACCTCATCTCCTAGAGAAGGAGTCTGGAAATACTGTTTGGTTTTTTTTACTGTTCCACTTCATCTACACAAAAAATTTTCAAGTTACACTGGTCGGGAAAAATTTATAATGCTGATTTTGGTTGCTCATGTAATTAGTTATGGAATTTGCTTTCCTGGAATCTCTATTATGAGCTGGAATGGAACAGATGTAAAGAAAAAATAGGGAAACTCAGGAGAAAAGTAATTTGGCATACCAGACAACTATGCACAGAAAAAAAAAAAAACCCCAAACATTTTTTTCCAGAATTCTTTTGTTTCTGATGTTTCTACAGAACAAAGTTTTCTGATGAGGAATTCAACTACTACAAGTCACTTCTGTTAGTTAGGAGGAAAACCCTCCACCCCCAAAGTGTTAAATGCCCCAAAACAACGTTTGCTTTTTACACCCAGTAAGGGGTTCCTGCAAACAGCTCAGAAGCACTTTCAGTGTATGATACAAGGCCTGACCACACTTCCCAGTACCCAGCTGGGAGCACACCACTGCCTGTCCTGTGAAATCAGCCATGCAAACTGCAGATGAGTTTTTGAGAAGTGCACTGCTGTGCTGAGTGTCCCAGCATCCCTCCCCTGGAAGCAAATATTAAAGATAGTGCAGGGACATTGATTAACATGAATTACAGGTAAAATAAATAAATATACATAGATCCACACAGTCCTGGCCATAAACATCCTTGTTTATAGCAGTCAGACTGATAAAGACTGCAAAGGCATAGAAGGAACTTTAAAATCTGTAGGATTTTAGTTTGTTAACAAATAAAATAAAATAAGCTATGTGGCAAGCGTAAACAGAAGTCCCTAATGGAATATCCCACTTTCTGAAAGGTGACAAGCATGACCTATGGACTAACACATGGAAAACGTTCACATTCAGTCACAGCAACATAATTCAGAGGAGGGTATTTTCATACAGTGAACTACGAAGAATTTGAGGAAGCTAAAATTGGAAAAAATACTGCTTTTTAGCTATTATTAACAAGCCCTAACACACTTGACTGGGTGGTGGTATCTAGAAAACGGGTTTGGAAAATGGATGCTGCAGGGGAAAACACATCTCTCTTCTCCGCCAACTTCTAGTTTAAGTAAATAAGACTAATAACAAAAATGAAAAGGGACAAACGTTGCCCTACTCCACAGGCAGGGAGATGAAGTACAAAAGATGAAAAGACTTCAACAACAGAGAATATTGTATTGGTGTCAGAATCCAAAACTAATTTTAGCTCTGGTACCTTAATCAAAAACTCTTCCCCTTTTCACCTGATTTGTATTTGTTTATTGACAAGGCAGCCCAGGTGTTCTGCAGCCTTTGGGTGGTGTCTCACACAAGGGATGGATGTAGGGGGATAGAAATATTTACAAACAATAACAATAATGTAGCAGCATGCAGAAATCTAAAGTAATTGCCGTTAAGTTCTACATTTTACACTGCTTTGCAGCCAGTTTTGTCTCTTAACTTCTACAGCCTTAACCAGGGTTTAAGAAAGCAAGTTGAAAATCCTTAACTCATTTTACTCTGTCTAATCATTGTGCAATTGAAGGGGTGTATCTTTCAAGTTTTGCTTATATACGTTTGTGACAGAACCATTAGAGTAGGGAAATGTATTATTTAGTCCCAAACAGGACACTGCTGAAGGATTACCTCTGACCTCCATCCATTCACTTGTCTAGAACCACCACTTTGTTCTGACATGTTTTATTGGTCTTGTAAAATAGAAATGCTAAAACAAGGGGGAAAAGGTCATAGCTGTGCATTCACTGAGAGTTATTGACATAGACCTGGCATCTGAGGCAGTCAATCAGAAAGATCCATTTGAGTCTAGAGATGTAAAGATTATTTTTATCATAATTTCCCCAGTGTGGACTCAAGATAGTGCTGGAGGAGGGAATGTAACCCTGATAGACAGAGTTTGCTGAAGAAATCTGGGTACCTCCAAGGTCAGGGTCAATCCTACCTCATGATTACACCATATTTAGCTGGGATTTTCGAATGTCATATTGTGTGAATAAAAGTTAATAGTATCCTAGTGAATATCAGTTTTTCTAAGTAAAAAAGGAGAGAACTTAGAAATAACATCCAGGAACAAAGTGGCATCATGCAACAACATCAAAAAATAAAGGAAATCATGACAGAAGATTCTTTCTCAACATCATAAAAATCACTTAGTCATCCGCACAAAAGATTTCAGTAGGTAAATATATACACACCCAAAGGTTCTGTGTGTGCCAAATGCAGCAGCAATGACACCGATGTAATTTATGCTTCTTTACAGCAAGTTGTAGCTAGGCCTAGGGCCTTCCTGATTATTTGCTCTTTTGCTCCATGGGTTAAAATTCACCTTGAACGTTAGGAGGACGCGGATAGAACGATGGTATTACTGCTACCGCAGATTTCCTTTCCCCTCTAGAAGTTTGCAAGCATTTCTCTACAGATTTATTCAGGTCAGGAGATTTTAATAAGTAGAGAGGCCATCAAGTAAAATAGAACAAACAGCCTGAGAAATGAGTATAAATCTAAGCATTACTTTGCATATATACTGCAACTGCTAATGTGTTAAACAAACAGAAGAAAATATGCTTAAATTATTTATTCTTAATAAATGAACCATCTGAATAATAAATAAATGTATTTGGTAATCACTGAGAAGTTTTTTTAAACAACAGGATCTTTTGCAGCAGGAAGAATCACATGGAAGGTGGGGAAAGAACTGTATTTGTTTAAACAGCATTAAGAACCCAACCGAAGCCAAGCAGCTCTAATGTTGGCAATTAGCACTACTGACAGTCTATTGCAATGTCCCTCATAACTTGCGTACGTTGTTGTAATTCCCATTTAAGAATGCAGATTGGAACTCTGAAAGGATACGTAACCCTACATTGTCTGATCTGTATAAAAATGTGCAACTAGTTCTTCAGCTCTGATATTTGAAGCCTTAACACTGAAACTCTCTGCTTTTAAAATCATTGCTTTTGTCAAGCTCTTAAATTGCAAGAAATGTTGATCTTGTTTTGGGCTCTATAAAAGGCACATGCTTTTAACTGTCATTTCAAAAGCAGTATTTCATTTAAATGTCTTATGAACCTTGCTTGGTTTTTATCATGAGAGATGAGTAAATAAAAACATGTTACCTGTTAAGTTAATTTTACTTAATCCCACCAAAATAGCCCTTTGGCGGACACAGGATGGATACGAGACTTGTGCCTGGAAGAAAATAAAGATGGGAATTTGGTGGGACATATGACTCAGAGCTGTGCTAATGTCCTATTACAGTCATGCTTCTGGATGTTATATCATTTATCCCAAAGCACAAGTTTAGACACGACATTCTCTTTGCCAATCCTGCAGTGCTTTCTGTAAGAGTAGGGATCTTCTGCCCAAATTCCTTCCTGGTGGCTTAGACAGCACCTACCTAACTTCCCCATAAAAGAGCAGTTGGAGATTGTACTCTACATGTTCACAGACACAATGATGCTATGCACAACAGAGTGTTGAATCTCTGAAAAGATAAAGAAAGTAACACTATTCAGGTAATCAGCTGATGGAATCCACAGTGGATTGCTTGACTGGACTTGTTTTAGCTTTTTTATTGTTTTCCTTTAAAGGAAAATAAGAGTCTCACTCTAATATTTACCAATGAGATAACACTTGCCTTTTCATTTTCATTTTTAGTGGTGAGATGAATCACAGAGTACTGTTATCCTTCTTTTATGTTATCTGTTTTGGATGTTTCACTGAAGACATTATTTGATGTAATTATGTTAGAATTCAGGAGTAGAGATCGTGGTGTTTTTCATTAATGAGATTGTCAGCAGAAAACAAAGAAATTAGCAAATCTTTTGCAAATTTTCAATGAATGTTTCAACACCTTGACTTTAGATCTAAATTAGGAAAAATATTCTTAGAGTTAAAAATTAACACATGTGAATAAGTATTTTGCCTATAGCCAAGACACAATTTCAGCAAACTTAAAACTAGTTAGATAGAGAATATATATATATATTTGGTGAAGTCTGGTTTTGAATTAGCTTTAGCTTTTGATAACTTCTTCCTTAGGTGTCAAAAGCAGTAGGTGGAAGACACAATTAAGTGGACTGTTTCAGATTCTGGCTATCCAGAGAGAGATTAATGCCTCCAGCATAACCACAGCTCAAGCTTCCCACCTCTATTCACCATAAATTACTTCCTCTTCTAAAAGTGGAAGCAATGCAGTCATATTTACAATTAAACCTTTGGCTGTTGTTTTCAGAGAAGCTGCTATGTTTTTACTTTTTTGGCTTTTTCTACTTCCATCTTATTTTATTCTTTTGAGAAAGATTTCATTTAATGAATCATAAAAAGCGGATTCCAAAATACCTTGGATTCTCCCCTGTTTCTCTTGTGAGAGCGTTATCAGTGTCATTCCTGCTATTAAAATGGTTAACAACCCTTCTCATCTCTCCTATTCTGCATTAGCTATTGAGGCCCAGAAGCAACAAACCAGTTTTTATGTGGCTACTAGTAAGATACTGGATGAGCAAAGCTGTCACAGTGAGCCACAGAACGTAAATCAGGTAGTACAGTCTTACCCCATTAGAAAGGTGACAGATCAGCATCTGCACTGTGGCTTGCATCACACAGAAAATGAAAAGTTAATGTAGGGTGCCCAGCACAAGTGTATAATGTTCTCTTCAGATTATTAGATCATGATATTGGTGCTGCTGTACAACCCACTGAACCAGGGCCTTTCTTTGTGCCCATTTTTTCTATACTCAGAGAGGCAAAGCTGTAGTCTACAATGTCAGGTCTTCATGGGACAGGCTTCACGCTTGCTGAACTTGAATGAACTTTAGATAATTTCAGAGATCCAGAGGAAGCGAGAACATCGATGTGCCACCAGAACTACAGTAGTCTTAAAAGCAAATGCTGTCACCTGAAGGCAGATTCTCTAACTCTTTCAAAGCATTTAATTTCTTCCTCATAAGATTTCTTCCTTCTCATATTACCTGCCTTCAGACCAGCTCATCTTCTGCTAAGTTCCATTTCACAGGACAGACATTCTGTAAACAGCATGGTAGAGTTACTGGGATAAACTGGTACCCCAATTGCTAGGTTTATATTCCCCTTTCAGCTCTGTATAGACTTTAGGGAAGATGTGAATCCATATAGGGACATGAATATGGCTATTTTAATGTGCAGAACAGTAAACACTCAAGGTAACCTTTGAAGCCCAACTGCAAATGCAATTGGACAAAACTTTAACAGTACTGAAGAAGAAAAACGACAGTATTTTTATCCATCTTGAGTGGCCTTTCTGGGGCTGTTCTAGCTCCCATCAGCCTGCGTAACAGAATTTCTGTAGGATCTTTATTCATGCCCTTTGCCTTTTTTTTTAGAACTTTTTCAGTTCTCATGCCTTTTCATCTGGTCTAGAATTTTTAAATAAACATTTAGTTTATCTTATTCAGCCTCAATATTTGCCATATTAATTTTTCAATCAATCAATACTTGCTGTTCCTACCTCCTTCTAGTCTCTGGATATTTTCTTAATACTTCCTGAAGTTCTAGAACAAAGCATCAGACTCTAAATTAGTGCAAATTAGCCTAAAATTGATGAGGCTTTCCCATTACACTTACAACAAACGTGAGTCGTTCAAAACTAGCACTTCTAGATAGCTTCTATTTATCTGTCGAAGCCTGGGCACAGCTTCTGCCTACCAATTCACAATCTTCAGAATGACAAAAAAAGCGCACACCTTTGCAGCAGAAGAATATTCTAATACAGAAATGCATTCAAAGCTTGGAATAGCTACATGGTTATTAACATCCTTGGAACTGCTGCCTTTCCTGTAGTTTAATTATCAGCTTATTATACCATATTGAATGTTAAAAAAATGATTATGCTGAAGAAGATTTTCCAGTCACTATAAAATTTCCTCCTTAAGCTAAATGTGAACCAGTTACTTTCAATAGCTGTTCTTCATTTCTTTGATTGATGATAATTTCCCACCTTTTTCTCCACATTTGACTTCCCTTGATTATAATAATATAATCTTAGAAGAAAACAAAGTAGATACATTATAACGCAAGTGCCTTGATAGCAACAATTTTAGAATCAATTCTGTTCGATTTGATCTGCCAAGAGCTCTTGTGTTTTGGCTGATCACTTAACAAGACTTGGTATTTACGGGAGCTAATCATTTCAGGAGGAACACAGGTAAAGAGGGCCATCCAGAGACATACGAAGCTCTAGGTGTACTGGGAATGGAGAAAAACCTGAGTGCTCCGAGTTGTAGCACTTGTGGGGTATTTCCTCCCAATATGGGTAATAATATAAAGCAATCTGGATTTTTTTTTTTCTTTAAAGACCAACACAGATAATATGTGTGCATCACAGGAAATTCAAGCAGCTGGATACTTTTTCCCAGTGGTACCTCACATCGTGCAGTGGTATTGTTCATTACTTCTGTTCTGACTGTACAAGTTTCCTTTGCAGTAACTGAACTCTCGTGTGTTGAAGAGAAACTACAGGGATTTTTGTGATCCTAAACACGGTGACCATGTTACACACAGATGAACGAAAACACAGATTGGAAAGAAGTCAGAAAAGCTGTTACTGAAATACAACGTTTCCAAAGATGATAAATAATGGGAAAATTACATCAGAGAGATTCAAGGCTGAAATGCATCCACATAGCTATCCACATGAATCTCTGGGTTTCAGCTTTAACAAAATTCAGCTGAAACCAAACAAATGAATTGCAGCCAAGCCCTTCTGAAAAATAAGCCCAGAGTGACTTCAGAGAGGAATCCCATATACAGGGTAGAGATAGCAGATTCATCATTCCAGGAGCAGAGATGAATGCTTAAAAATAGAGCCTTATTCCCCTGGTTTCCTGAAATAAAGGAAATAAAGTGGCCAAAGAGATCAAATCCTAGAACAACTCCAAAGGCAGTGCTATCTTTTCAGCATAGATTTAAATGAAATAATATTTTCCTTACTCACAGGAAACCATAAGACAGCCAAGAACAAATAAGCTACTACTTCAGTCAGAGAAGAGATTGCCAAATCCACAGTGTTCATACTGGTGCTTGATAACTGAAGCAATAGCTATAGCGATATTCCACTTCTTGATAACCTGGGTCTCCATAAAGGCTCAGAGTTTCCAGAAGGACCAATCCTTTAACTGTGAGAGTGACAAATATTGTAATTATTCTCAATTTCCCCCAATGATAGCATGTAGTGTATATATATGTAGCACAGAAATACAACTGGAGCAAGGAACTTCTTCCCACACAAAGTGGTTTGGAGCAAAACACCTCAAAGGAGAGGCAGAAAGGATTCTGTGAGTGAAATCTGAAGTGTAGCCCAAGACTATCCTGCCTTGTTGACCTATGCTAGATGACAAAGTGATTGATACCAAGAGGTGACAGTAACTTGGAGAAACAGTTCATTGAAATGCAATGCATCCTGCCAGCCCCATTGTCTATCATGCTCTTCAGTGCCAGGAACAGTTTATGACCTGCTGCTTGGATGAGGTTACAGGACTTATTACACCCTTTTCATCCACTCACTTTCTGACAACACCAGAGAGAACTCTAGATTAAGTATATTTACTTTTTCTATAGCGTGTCATTAATGAAAATGCTCTGGTTTGGAAAATTACATTTGCTACACTTACACAGAGAGTGCTGGTCTTCCAAGTAATTGAGAATTGACTATTTTGGGGATGGTAAACTTCAGCGAACCTTGTGGTAGGCAATGGATTCAAAATGAACATATTAGCCCACTAAGTGACTCAAATACTACAACAAATGGACTAACGAAAAAGAGGCAGAGCTTTTTCCGCAGAGAGCTGCATTTTCTTACTATCTCATTAGAGTCTTGCTACAGAGACTGCAAATTTCCCAGAGAAGTTTCTCATCAGCATAAACAGTAGGCAAGTATTGTTTAGCAGTTGCCCAACAAATGATTGGCATTTGCATTTCATCTGTCACTGGCAATGACAATGTAGCTTCTGTTTTTTAGTAACTTAAGAGTTCTAAAAGGCTGCAATTTAGTTGTGATCATTTGAAAAACTGTTATTTTCATTAAAAAAAAAAATCACTCTCTAAAAGATCCTAGATTTCAATAGCTACCGATTCATAGATAAAGCAAAACATATAAATAAAACACCCAAACAATTAAACAATGTGGAACTGCTTGAGATGCCCATGGACCAATAAAGAATGGCCTGTATCTTGAGTAGGTTAAAATTGCCTGTCAATCAATAGAAACAGTTGTTTTCCCTAAAATGTTGGGTTTTTTAATAAGTACATCATTATTTTCCCTGCTTTGATTGGAGGTTTGCAGCATCAGTAAAGCTCCTGATAGTCTGAATGTAAGAAGAGTGTAATTGCATCGTGAAAGAAAAAGCAAACCTCGCAGTCCCTGTTCCTATCACTGAGGCTCTTCACACAGGAGCCTCCAAAGCAGCCACAGAACCCTTCGGACAGCAGCTGTATGACTGAGCAGAATCATCACCTCCACCGCGTTCTAAGGAGGGAGGGCAAGTGGAAAAGGAAGGTAATGTAGCCGAGTCATGGAATCATCCCAGTTACTTAAGGTCTGGCACAACAGAAGGAATTGTGATCTGGGAGAGGGAGGAAGCTGCTTTCCATCCAGCTATCGGGACAGGACAGGGCTTAAGAGCTACGATGTGGTGGGGAAGGTAATTATGGAGACAGATGTTGGCTGCCCACAGGTTACATTGGTTTCATTTGGTCTCACTGGTACACATCATCTCAGACAAAACACCCCTCACAAGCTTGTTACTTAGTTTAAGTAAATAGCATCACACCACATTACGCCAAGTAAATGGATTGACTGATTGATTAGAGCATTCAAAACTAGCTTTCTGTTTCTCAGCTGTTCCCACCTTACCAGATCAATCAAAAGAAGGGTGATTTTATTGTATACTAAACCACATCAAATGTTTGCTCTAAGTTTTTTCCTTTTTGTCCTTTTTTTTTTCCTAAGTGCAGGATCAGCAGCAAACTACATAACAAAATTATTAAAACAAACCAAAATATTTTGGTGAAAGAGAGCTAAGAATGAAGATGTGAATTTATGTACAGTTGCAGAGTACAAGAACTGGATTCCTGTCAAGCGACGTTAAAGCGGGGACGTGGTCCATGTTCATGCTTAGTGCACTCTAGCAGGACCTCCTCCTCGGTTGTAGAGTTTGCACTTGTATTTCTTTCCTTCCGTGCCCACTAAAGAATAGTTTTGCACATTCATCACCCTTGATGTACAAGGTGCTGTCAAGTATTGATCTGACTTGTTTGACTGGGTTTGTATCTTTGCTCTAGCACAGCAATTTGGTAATCCCATGGTCGCAAGCATTTCTGCCTTCTATATAACTTAAATACTGTCCCAGCACCTCAACGTCTTAAATGGGTCTATTTGAAGTTCACATCCTGCAAACCTTGGAGCGATTAAAACAATTTGCAAATGTTTGCAGGAGTTAAAGTCAACTTAAATTACATTTTCAATCAAAATGAATAACGGTAGAAGAATTTTTGCAGTGGCTACCCGGCTTTGTCCCTTCGGATTTAGTGAATATCAACATACGCAAGAAGTTTGCTACCAATTTAGTGTTATATATTTTTATGTCCTAAATAAATGTAAAAGGGTTTTGCACGTTTTTCAGTGTATTTGCAGAAGAAATTAATCTCTTGGGGAAAAACAAAATAAGCAAAAAAACCCACCCCAAGCTGAATTAATTATGAACAAAAGATATTCTTGTTAAAAAACAGCAGAGGTTGCAGTAACGAGGATTACCATGGCCTTTAAGAAATTACATGCAAGTCACTGTCTTGTTTCTATCTGTATCTTGTCATACAAATTACTCTTTGACAGAGAGCTGATATCTCACCAAAAACCATTATAAAAACATAATTACTACTTCTGCATCATTAATCTGAAGTAGCAATATGTTTCTGCACAAACAGGTTGGGAAGTTCTCCCATTCCGTGGTGTCCCAGGTGCACAATGAAACTGTTAACAGAACAGAGACCTATATGAAAGCTCTACAGTTTTCTACTCTCCATGAAAAAAAGCAAAAGTCAGGGCGAGATTGTCATTCCAGCCATGGTACCACTTCTCTGGAAACTTCTCAGACTGTAAGATATCCTGCAGCGATATCCTGCTCTTGGGGGCATTATTCATTCCCCGATCAACTGTCTCGTCCTTTCTTCCTTAGGATCACAGAGAAATGGCAACCAGGGCAAGACCTTCCCTCATCACTGCCCTGCCTTGTTCTACTTGGGACACTCAGTCTCCCAGGACTGTGTTTTTGCATAAATGCTTTCCAAGGAAGATTAAATGCCACTTTCTCCCCCACTCTTTGATGTTATTTTCTTACCCTTTTAAAAATTTTAATTTGTTTTTACATATTTCTATCCTATAGAATCTTCATATTATGCAATGACAAAACTGGACGTCATTAGTCTTGAACATGTGGTAATTACTGACTTGTAAATACAGCATCCTGTCAACATTTTATATTTGTGCTTTTGCAGATTAGCACACACCTCAGAAAGCCATCTGATGAAGCAGCACATGAGGAGGCAACTTTTCGGAATGGCAAGATAGAAAGGAATGAGAGAAAAAATGATGAGAACTGCAGGCAAGGAGATCAGAGGTGAAGATATTTTGCAACTCTTATTCATCTTTCCAGATCAAAGGCAGCTTTACATGTGAAAAAACCTAAAAAATCTGACCCTGAAGAGAATAACAGTAGTTTAAGTGGGAAAATAAATGTGAAGCTGTAATGTTGAATGTTGCCAGAGTCTTCAAATACATTTTTTTTTCTCGCTCTATGGAAAAGTTGCTGTTCTGCTGTTGCTACTAAATTGTCTATAAACGCCTGCAGTGTATCGCTAGCAAATCTTTTGGTATGATAATCTGGGGGGCAAGGTATAAGGAAAAGTACCAGAAGATACCCAGATCTTCCACAAGCCACTGTTTGCAGAAAGGAGCGCTCTAAAACTCTAACAATAAGGGAAGAAAGCTGGGCTAATCTCAGAATTATTGGGCATTATTGCTAAGAAGAGACACTGATTTCACTGAGGCCAGTTTCCTGCAGAATAAATGATCAACTCCCATGCGAAGAGGAAGAGCAATTAACTTGCTGGGCTATCACACAAGAAATAAAACGAGCTTTAGATTACACCAACAATAATTATAGCTTTCACATTATAAAGTATATTTTGTATAATTAACTATTGTTTATTTAAGGCTTCTGAGGAAAAAAAATGTTAACTTGTTTTTCCTGTGAGAAAATTTACCAGCTTCTTAGATTTTTAATTCCCATAGTGTGACCTAACAATGGGAACAGCAGGACAGGAAAAAGAAGGGTGTCATTCCACCCCCCAGTTAAAATCCTGGGCTTGCTGTCCAACTGCTAGCATAAAAACTAAAATATTTCATCCAAGATCATTAGTTATTGGCCTGATAAAATAAGACCTCTCATGTAACAAATATTTAATCTGTAGAAGTCATTTATTACAACATCATATGTAGTTCAAAAAAATAAGGAAAAAAAGAAAAAGGGCTCATTTCAGACTTACAGAATCCATAGCATCAACTACCACTGAACCCACTGAGTTTTGCCTTAAAACCAAATACCCTAGGGCTCAGAACAAAACTTTCAGTAAGTTCAATGAGGCCAAGAAAGCAAATCTCTAATCCACTTTGAATTAAATCACATATGTGAAATAAAGAGGGATTAAGTCCAAAACTTGTTTTTCAGAAGCACTTTCCGTGGGTTTGTTCAGGTTTTGTCTTTGTTTTTTGTTTGGTTGTTTTTTGTTAGTTTTGGTGGCGGTGTTTTTTTGTGGGTTTTAAGATTGTTGGATTTTTTTTTTTTTTTTTAAATTTATTCTGCAAGTGAAAAGCAAGAGTCATAATGCTCACTGGACAAAAGTGGTGAGTTATCCTATTTTAAGACACCTTGTCATGAGTCATTTGTAACCAGTCACTTTGTGATGCAAAGGCTCAGCAGCCCTCACCAGTCCCGGCACTGTGAGCAGTGGATCTCAGTGGTCTCATCAATGCTCCTAATTAAAACAGGTTCAGGAAACAAGCTCAGGCACCGGCCAGCTGGTCAGCCATTTGCTCAACTGCTTGCTTGCTCCCCAGCCCCTCACTGGCTTGTGCCAAGTCGTAGTTTCCCAAACTGCAAGGGCACAGTCCAGAGAACAGCTTGTGCCAGAGACCATTCCCAGAGACAATGGGGACGGCAGCTACAGGGAGACCAGAGGAGATGCAAAGCCAACTGCACTGTGGAAGCCACTGATCTGTTTCAGAAATAATCATGTCCTATTTGTCCTAGACATATCTTGGCTACTCGCTTTTCTAAAACAAAAGATTGTATTATATGCTATTATTGTCTGGCATACACCATCTTAAAAGATGTATTGTGCTTTTTTGTTTCTTTCTGTATTTCCTCTGAACTACTAGTTTAAAGAATTCTTTGCTAGCTTGTTGTTTACTACCCTTACTGCAGCTAACAACTATCATGGTTCTCTTTTCCTTTTGTCTGTTGCTTGTACAGCTGCTTATACTGTAAACAACACGTTCCCTTAAAGACAGCGCAACTCAGTGAACATTACAAAGCTAATGACTGCGTACGTAACAAGTGAAGGACTTCAAGGCACGTAAACTTGGTAATTCACAGAGAACTAAGAAAGAAAACTAATATATGAAATAGATCTGTAAATGCTCCCCCCTTACTGAGAGGCAAAAATGTGGCTGTGTCAGCACATAGGCTGCCAAAAAAAGGATTAGGAACCTGGGATACATTGAAAAAAGATAGTCATATTCAAGTCAATTGTTTCTCCTCATTTGAATAGCCTTTACATTAAAAACACTGCCTAAGTTCTGAGTTAGTCAGAAAAAAAAAATATAAGAAGAAAGACCATCAAGAACATAAATGAGTTTGAAGGAGAAGAAAACCTAAATTGTCCTCACAAAAATCCACCAAAGGCTCAGGAAAGCCTGAAAAACCAGTCATCGCACTACAGCTGAGGTACAAGGTAGACAGACTGGGGAGATTATCTATCAGCAGGGCCTACTCATACAACTTGAATGAGGAACCTGTTGTAGCTAGTTGACTAAAGTAAAATAAGCTACACATTCAAAGATGGAGAAATTAAGAAAATCCTCATCAATCTCCTGTCCTTCCTACCTGCTCTCATAGATTCTGTAAGGATGAGGAGAATCTGAGCCATACTCTTTATTAATTATACTAAGGCAGCTTCTACTGAAGGATTTTGAAGCAACTTGTCAAACATTTAATTAAGTGTCACAGAGTGCCTCTCTTCAAAAAAAAAAAAAAAGGTGTTAGCAGCTTTTTACTGGAGATTTTTCAATAACAAGAGGTTCCAGTACCCTAGTAAGATCACACAGCAAAATCATCACAAAACTGAAAAGCTCCAAAAGACAAAGGAGCGCCACACCAGTACTACTGTCCTTGCACCAGTGGGAGGACAGGTGAAGAATGCATCTCTCTCAGCAACCATCCCATCTACTATCAGTGACAGCCTCTTTCTTGTAGAAAGAAGTATCTTGCAGAAGTAGTGTATCTGGACATCAGGAAAAATTTCTTTCCCAAAACAGTTGTCAAGGCCTGTCCCAGGCTGCCCAGGGCAGGGGTGGAGTCTCCATCCCTGGAGAGGTTCCAAAGCCATGGAGCTGTGGTGCTGAGGGACATGGGTCAGCGGTACCCTGGCAGTGCTGGGTAAATGGTCGGACTTTATGACCTTAAAGGTCTCTTCCAACCAAAACTATTCTATGCACTGTGAAGGACAAAATTCCTCTATGATACTCTGGCTGACATGGCTCACAAGATCCTTTGATGGACAAGAGACACATGTCAGGTGAGGGGGGGTTAAGTGGAAGGTACCACCTCTGTGGAATGTTCTAGTGATGCTGTTTCTAGCACACTAGTGTTTCAGTACTTGTGTCCATGCCATGGAAAAACTGCAGCGGGATTGGGAAAAAGCTACAAGAATGTCTAGAGACTTGACAAATATGCTTTGCACAGACCAAATAGTAAGTTCAATCTATTAATTTCGTTAAAATGCATTAAAGTAAGTCAGGAAGCTGTTAAAACAAATAAAGATAAGTAAATTTATGAGGCCATTTAATTTAGCAGACAAAATGGGAAAAACCACTATAAGCTGACACCAGAAATTAAAAAACCCAAAACCAACCAACCAAACAAAAAAACACAACCAAGAAATAATTAGTTATTGGAAGAGATAAACTGACAAGTTTGTCAACAGCCAACACCTTACTGGGAGGCCAACTATATGTCAAAAAAAGAGACAAGCCTACTGGAAGCTGAGCATAGCAGTTTGGTCAGCTCAGCGATCGTAACAATTCTGGGTGACCTTAAAGTCACTGAATCCCTACAAAGCACAGGACATCTCTGCAGATGCTTCCCCATCATGAAAATGTTAAGCTGGTTTAATTAGGCAAGTCAGACCTTCCTGCTTTTTCAAAATTATCTTTAAAGACATCCGTAGAGTCTTTACATTAGGGAAAAGATGGAAATTCCTGGTCACTCTATGATTTCTTCATTTGTTCCCACAATTCTTTTTCTTTAAAAAAAGTCATTAAGTAGAGTTACTCCCTTGGTCATTTTATTAGTCACCCTTCTTAGCTTTCAGATTCAACAAGAATCTGCAGTCCCCACTGCAAATAATTATCTGCACAATCTGTGAATAGGAAAGCTTGGTAAATACCAATTGAGGGATTGGAGTTTTCAGTTAAGCCCATATGGTCACTGATGAAAACCATGGTCTGAACCTGCCACCGTGTAACCAGCCCAGGCAGAGCAGTGCTAGGTAGGTGGACAACACAAATTATGAGCAACGTATTTTTTCTCTTTTTTTTTTTCTTTTTTGTTTTGTTTTCAATGTTTATTTTTGTGATCATCTGGTTCACCACCGTATGGTTCATTTTTTGTTTGTTTGGGGTTTGGTTGGTTGGTTTTTGGTTTTGTTATTTTTGAAGGCAGGTTTTGCCAGTTTTTCTCAGAAGAGCATTTTCAGATTTGCCAGCAGTGCAGGCAGAACAACTGCATTTTGTGCACATCCTCAGTGGTAGCAGAAGTCACTTATGCTGGCACCAGAGAGAAGACACAACTTCCAGTACCAAAAGCAGCCATTCCCCCACCTTCCCTGGGCAGCTGTTAACTCGGCTTTCCCAGGAAAGAGCAAGGGCAGCCCAGCCATGCCCGGGCAGTGGCTCAGGCAAGAATCAGAGCTCCAAGGGCAAAACCAAGGGCAGTGCTTTGCTCTCCTCCAGCTGGGTCCTCTCTACTCCCACACAGGCAACAGCAGCAGCTTTCAGGTTGCTGTTTTCCTCCCCCTGGCAGTTCGCTGCTATCGGCACAGTATCTGTTTCCACTATAATCAGTATGAGCTGCTAGCGAGATCGAGTAGAAGATATATCATGCCTTCAGACAATGCAACAGGGGAAAAAAAAAAAAAAGAAAAAAGAATTGCTATTTATGTCATTTTCAGCGAGAGTTTAGTAAGATTTGCATTTGGTAATCTCCCCAAGCCCATGAAAATTGAAAACTACAGTCCTCCTCAGATAACTCGCTCTCCTGGGTACCCAGAGACATACGTAGTGACCTCATGGGTACAAAACCCAGGCAATTAAAGGAATGGCATGAAGAAGAAAATCTGAAACCAAGTTAAAATATAGGTAAACATCAAGCATCCTACATTTAATATAAGGATTACCTAACAAAAGCTAGCTTAAAGTTTGTGCTATTTTGGGCTCTCCAAATCTGCTTCTCTGAAAGAGCTGAAGTATTGATAATTAAAAAGTCCCTTTATTCAGGGCTTTGACAAAAAACTATATACGGATTGCAATTGCATGTTATCTTGCCCATGTGGCAATAGCAGACGTTTGTGCTGCAGGGATGTCATGAGCACACATTAATAATTCGCTCATTTTTATTCTTCTCTCTGCTCTAATTTTGGTTAATATGACAATCCAGAAGTCAATTTTCATTGAAATAAAATATAGGTATTACAAAGCTAAGGTGATTGCAAAGGAATATCCTAAGCCAAGCTACTTGAAATCATTTAAATGCTTTCTTTCCATTTCCCCTTTCCAAACTAATCTATTTCAAAATTATCTTGAGAAGAAGGAATAACCGTAATTTATTTGTATTCCTGTCAAATGCACAGTATACAGGTGATTGCTGCCCAGGAACTTAAGTGTGGAAGAGTGAAGTGTGGAAGACTTGGCAGGTTCTAACTGTAATAAAAATATCACATTGAGCCCTTGGGAACTGTCATACAAAAATAATTGTCTTTCAAAGCAAGGGATTATCTCGTTTTTCTGGTTTCAAGAAATGGTCAGAAACTATCTTCAATATGTAGCAGCAGCAACAAAGCAAATGACTGTTGGTATCGAACATCTTGGTGCAGCACCATCAGGATGTCACAGGGGTTCTCTCAGAAATGCAGAGATGAGAGGATTTTCAGTAACTCAGCAGCACATGGTCAGAAGCACAAATGACCTGGGAGCTCATCATGATAGTTATAGTCTAGGTACTGAGACCAGGCTTATAAAGTAGGTGACTAAAGGTGGATGGAGAGCTCTAAAAACTTGGCCCTAAAGCATTCTGAGTACTTTCCTTTAACTTCCTTTTCCAGTGAAAGAAGCTCTCGTGAATAGATGCAACTCCTATATGGGAGGAAAGAACTCAGACCACCCTCTGAAATTCCATGCTGATGTCCCTCAAAGTCTTAATTCATCAAGTAAAATATTTTCTCAGCCTATCCTTTACTATGACAAGAGCCAGAAGAGATCCCTGCAAGGTCCACTGAAGGAGGAAGCAGAAGGTACACATGCTCAGCTCCTCTACTCTGCACACAACCCATTTCTTTTGACTTGACCTGGAGGAAACACAGCAGGAAGATGGAAGGCTTCATTTGGCCACTTAAAAATAAAAGAATAAAAAAGACAACTTTGTTATCTGAGAAGAATGAATCTGCTATTGGCAGGATGCATGACAAACTGGCCCAGGCTGTCCAGATAGGTTGTGGAGACCACTTTTCTGGAGAGATTCCAAGCCCGCCTGAACAGGGTGATCCTGGGCCCCATGCTCTGGGTGACCCTGCTGAAGCAGGGGGGTTGGATGAGATGATCTCCCGAGGTTCCTTCCAGCCCCCACCATCCTGTAATAGCCCGACAGCTTTCATTCACAGTGGTTTTATATTTATAGAATGTCCCTTGGGCTGCATGACTGCTGAGAATACTTATTTCTCCAAATACACCAGTTCCATCTTGGGACTCCTCCATGACAAGGAAGCGTCATGGTCAAAAGATCAGGAAGGAAAAGAAACGATAACGAAAGAACAAATTAAAAAGAAATGAATGCTATTAAGAATAAGCTTAGACTTTAACAGAAGACTTGAATTCCTTGTATTTCCAGACCTTATATTTTACTTAAAAGGACATTGATCTTAAATGAATAAGCATGTGTGTGAAATTTAACAAATATTGCTGCAAAGCACACCAGTAGTATTTTGAGTAATGACTTTCTTATCAGTCCTCGCAACAGGTCTGGGTCTTGCTACTTTTCTCTTTATATCACATCCTCAGGCAACATTTTCTGTGACTGACACAAAGATCTAAATATTTTTCCTTGGGTGACAAAGGTGAGAATTTAGTTTCTTGCTCTTTTCCTCAGCCTTTCCAAACAACAAAGTAGAACTTCAGTTGTTCCTGTGAACTCCAGATGAAGAGAACTCCAGAGTTCCCATCCCACATGTCTGCACGTTGGCTCACCACATGGACGAGCACATCCTGAGGTAGCAGCATCTCTGCTTCACCCCAACCCAGGCAGGTCAAGAGCACTCTGCTTCTGTGGAGCAAAATTCATCCTGGAGGTGGAGAAGGAAGTGCCACATGCTGGACACCAGGCTAGTAGAAGGCATCACTGGAGTTATGGAGCATTAAATGAATGTCACAACTGTTTCTGTCAACTCTTCTGGGTTTAATACTTAGATTTATCCAGTACTTTTTCATGTCTGTTTTGGATATCTGGCTCATTTTAAAGCCTTTTTTTTTTTCCTCCCCCAAGACACTTCACGTCTAAGCTACTAACAACCACCAGGGATCTCACACGCCATGTCACAGTGGAATCCCACTCAACCCCCTTGACTAGGCTGATCGAGAGACGCTTTGATTACGCAGGCAAAACTCCATGAAATCAATAGGGAATTTTGCTTACAAAAAGGAGAAAGGACACACACCTTGAGACTTACAGCAAATCTATAATCTTCCCTTTTTCCAGTGTTGGGCTGTTGACTGACAATGCAAGTTTCCTCATCTTCCCTAAAAATATCCTACAGGCTCAGAGATATATTTTTCCTGAATTTCCCTTTTTAAGTTGTAGCTTCCTTCTAACCTCGCTGACCCCCACGGAAACTCCAGTGAAGACAATCACTCCTGTACTCATTATTAAAAATCATTATTTGCATTCAAGCCTCTTGAGACTCTCCATATTTTGCTTTGTGCTATGAAACCACTACTGGAGAGAAGAGCTTTTCACAGTAACTAACGCTACCTGTCACAGAAGACTTGGAAAGGGTAACCCACTTTCAGAATACAGGAAAGGAAAATGACTTGAAGGAGATTAAAACCTTTTTGATATCAGACACAGAAACGACTAATATGCATATGGGTTTCCAGCTGAGATTTAAAATTGATGCACAATTCCTTATGACCCCAGGTATTCACACAAACTGATAAAAATCAGCTCTCCATGAGCACCAAAATCCATTACTCTGAGCATGCAGAGTAGAGGAAGCAGGAGTATAACTAATTTGTCAAAATACTTTTCAAGTTTAATTTTTTCATGGTTTATAATAATCATGGCCATTTCAAGCAGTGTGATAAATCTGCAGATGTGTAAATCTCCGAGTAAAATGCAATAGGTTGCAAACGCTAAGCTTCAGGAATAAGAAAAATGTTTGCATAGAAATACAAATCTTCCTTTCTTAATACAAATAGTGATTCCTATAGTCAAGAATATTGAACAGCTGAAATTATAACACACCATTCTGATTTATTTATAACTCCAAACACACCAGCTTTCTGGGTTAAAACTTTTGCTATAATCCTACTTTGTGGAAAGTTTCAACAAAAACTGTCTACTGTTTTACCAAAACAAGATTTGAACTAAATAAATTGTTTCTGCATTTTGAAGTGTTCTCATCGCTACATTTCTAAGAGTCTCGAGAATGTCTCTGGTTTGGCAGTACCCAAAAAGGGTCTGGAGGTTAAGTTCTCTGTACTTTGAGTACCCATTATCACAGCATTTCAAAGATGTTGCCTCCTCTTTCCAGCATGAGGACTGCTGTGGTCGGTACACAGAACATGGGAGCAGGGACCCATCACTCCTGTGTTCCCCAGTCTGCCCCCTCCACTGGTAAGAAGAAGGAGGAGGAAAATCCTGATGGGAATTGGAAGTGCTAGGGAGCTGGCTGGGAGCAGAGGCTAAGGGGTGGTTGTGATGCAGGAATAAACTTCAGTGACTGCTAATGGCATGCTGGCATTGGAAAAGAGAGATACTGAGATAGAGTGTAATTAAAAACCATACTGTCATATATAGGAAACTACATTAAGTACGGGCAAACGTAATTCCAGCATGTGTGAACTTATTAACATTTGACTTGGAAACTGCAGGAGCATGATGGGTCCATGGGGGAGCAAAAGGAAAAGAAAAAGAGCAGAATAGAAAGGAAGGATATAATTATTATTTATTAATCCTTAGATTGGCTAGAAAGTTGCTAAGCACTGTAAAGGCTCAGTCTAAGTGGCAATTCCTGTGTAAGTGTTTAAGAATCTAAAAACACATCGCAAGGAAAGATGTAAGAGGCGAAGCACTTTGTTCAAAGCTCCCCATCTAAGGCAGAGGCAAAGGAGTACTTTGATTTGCTTTATGGGCAATAAATAACACACAACCCTGGAAGATACAGTAGGGCTGACAAGACCACGCAATCCTCACCGGCCAACACACACAGCTAATAAAACACATCGGCTCATTGCTTCCCGAGCTCCTCTGCTTCACAGTGTTCCCCTACACCTGAGTATTCTTGGTTGAAAAAGGAAAAGGATGAAGTTATAAATCACAGCTAGAAATATAACGAGTTTGGCACATTCTACATATTAATTCATGCAAAGCTTTTACAGAACTACCTAAGTACCTAAAGAAATGAGCAAGCAGCATCTGCAAATTAATATTTCTTTTGCTCCAGAACATTAAGTGCTGCTTTCCAACGGCAATGAGTCAGGAAGGGGCATGATGCATGAAGAACACGAAGAATTCAGTCTCCTACCACCTCAAATGAAAAGGCGCCTCTGACTGCAGGCCTCCATTACCCACAACAGCAACTAAAAAGCAAAACCATGATGAGCTTGATCCTATCTCCACAGGACAAAAAGGTGATCTTGGCTACTACCCCTGAAGGGTGCAGAGCTGCACCTCACTTTTCTGCTGTTCCCTCATATTCCATTACCTTCGGTGTTCCTGACACAGCGTCTAAGGCGAGTCTCCTACAGTCTCGGAACATGAATATACTTCCCTGTGCACTACAGCAGATGAAGTACCATCACATTTTATTAGAGTTAACAGAGAAAGTGCAGGCCTGCGTAGTGTGTTCAAAATGTGTTTTACATTGTAGCATAATATTCAGTGATGTGATGTTACCAAACACGGGGCAACCTGACAGATACATCTGTTAGAAGTAGAATTACACCGGATAACTTGTATTACTGTCCCTCTCTATTAAACAAAACAATGGATTTTCATTCATAGGGGCACCTTGGAAGATTAATGGTAATAATGAAGCATGAAATATTTCCTTCCTAGTGTGGTTGATCTGAAAGAGGGGAAACAATCATTTCACCCAGGAGGGATAATCCTTCGAGGAAAATTTTCAGTGAAATAACGTATTGCAACTTCTCATCCCACATATGTCAACAAAGAAACTGTCAGTGCTGTGTTTAACACAATAAAGGCCAACAAGCCCAGGAAAAGGAAATGTAATCAGCACAGCACACACAAAAAAAGATACACAGCAGTGTCAGCAGGAGAGTGGAGATGGCAGGAAAACAGAGGCAGGAAGCAACAGGATGGAAGGAATTGCTCAAATTAAAGCAACAGGACAGGGAAAACAAAATAAATTTATCATTTAAAAAAATCTTTGGGGCAACTTTTCAAGTTAGCCACGTGAACTATTAGTCACGAGGAAGCAGCCACTGGGGCAGGTGCATTCAGCAGGTGAGGTCCTGCAGTCCGGCTGCGGAGCTGCAGAGCCAGCAGCAGCCGGGCAGGCGCAGCCCTTCCCGAACCGACTCCTCTCCCTCTTTGTGCAGATGGCACTTGGATGATGTTGCCAGGGCACGGCTGCCCTCGAATCCTCCTCAACTGCTGTGATGGCTTCCTGGTGGCACAGCAGTTTAACCTGGGCTACCTCGGACTCTGGACCACGGGAACGTTAACTTATGGCTACCCATTTCTTTGACAGTTAATGTGTACCTTGCATGGGTTCTACCAACTAACACAGATAGAGAAACAACACTTGAAAGAAACCCATATTATTTCTTTTTTTCTTTTAATAAAGCCTTATCAATCACACACTGATGTCCATAGGAAAAAAAATATCCCTTGAAATCAACTTATTGAAATTATCCCCTCAGTGTCTTATTAATAAACCCATGCTCTATCTTCAAAGAACACTTGCAAGCCTTGAATTTTTGGCAGAAAAGCCATTTAATCAATATATTCAACATTAATCAAGGCCAAGAGTAATTTCCTTTCAATCCTTTCCCAAATGAAGTTGGAATCTAAGCAAGTACATCACTCTATTACTTTGCTTAGGGTAGGTAGATTCAGCAGGAGACAGAAGCTTTCTGTGGTAACTAATTCTGTTTAACCAATAATACTTCATATTTTTCTTACATAAACATCAGTACAGCAGGAAATGCTAAATTTTCTCTAAAAAAACCTCCATTAAATAATCATATTTCTTGCTTCTGTTTTTAAAACATAAGTGCCTTTTTATTACTTGAACTGATCACTGCTGTTGTCCTGGTAATTTTTTATTCCACAAGATGTTTTATGCTCACAATATTCTCAGCATGAAGCACTAATTAGAATCAGAAAATGGCTCTGTTCTCATTAACTTTTTGCTGTCTATATTTATTGCAAGAAACGTCTTTCCTTTAAAATGAGTACCTTCTCCCTTGCTGACTGGGAGCTGGGTGCGTGTCGGGACTGTCACATCACGCTGCTCAGCCCTACCAAGAGAGTTACTTTCTGCAGCACAGAGAGCAGGAGCTGTCTGTCCTGAGCTCCATCCCCCAGAGTTTTTCCTCCAGCCAATAGTTCTGTGGTGGTTTGTTTGTTCCCATCATACAAGACTCATGATAGACACTAGACAGCTTAAAGGCAGAGCAAAGCCAGTGATCTGAGGAAGCAGCATAGCCACAGTGGCTAGCACTTCCTCGGCAGCAGGTTTCAGGTATTTCTAATTGGACAGCTTCTGTAGCAAGAAATAAATCAGTTCACTGACTAGGTTGGTCTTCGGCCTTACCAGTAACCTTGTCTCAAGGTGGCGGTGGCTGGATGAACATCTACAGGAGGATGTTCTCGCTAGCACACCTATTTCTGTCACGCAGCAGTCAGTACTTTGTTGCTGCCAGGAAAAGAATAAGGAATAAAGAGCAGAGAAATCACGACGACTATAAAAACGCACCACCATACTACACTTCACTGGAAAAAAAATGAAGCTCAACTATTGCTAGCTCTGTAGCAACCCCACAGACTCGCCTTGAGCTTTGAGAAAGCCATTGTGGCTTTATCTTCCTGCCGTAGACACTTTAAAACATGGATTTTTACCCTTTGTTTCTTCCTCTGATATTACAACGTAAAATGTACAAAAGAAAAAAAACCCTTTCACAAACATCTCCAGAGCTAGCAGGATCTTACTGAACGCTGTCTACTGGGCAAATACAAATTTAAGTCAATTTTATAGGGCCTGGTTTTTTACCCAGCTGTAACAACTTCTCTGTTAGAGTACAGCACTATAATTATCTGCTTTTATCATTAATACTCAAGTCAGTGGTTAATGCAGAGGTGACAAATCACTGAAATGCCTGACAGTTTATGGCTTTTATCACTAAAGAACATCTTTTTTTATTTCATATCCCTTGTGCCTATTGTATTTCCTTTAGATGGCTTCCGTACTCTTACGTAGATGTGCACATTCATCATTAAACATCTCTGATCATAATTTATTTGCACACAATTATCAAATTTCTGTTGTTTAATGTCAGTGCTTATCAAACTAAAGTTTGGAAAGTGGTCGAACAAGAGGAAAATTTCTGCCTGAGGAAGTATCAGAGTTAGGTCTTTGGTCCTTTACGTCTGGTCTGAAGCGTCATTCAGTAAAAATGTACGTCTGCTTAACTTTGCTGGCCATCAGAAGGACGGGGTGAACTGCTGGTACCCTCAACTAAACTCCAAAGAATGGAATCAGACATTTTTCAGGCCAAAAGCAGGAAAATGCTCCCTATAAGGAAAAGCACCCGTGCTTCATGTGCATATTGCAGAACTACACACACCAAAACCACTGCCAACTGCACACCGGAGTGCTGCAGAGCACAGGCCTCTGACCTGGGGGGGCTGAGCTGTCAATGTCAGGATCAGGATAGAGAACACAGTCAGCATTAGACTACCCTCCTTCACCAGGAAATACAGCCAGCTTGCAATGCCATTATTTCCACACAGAGCATGCCGCTACATTATATGTTTCACCCTACGTACAAGCATCATTTGTCCCATTTGCCTAGGGCTTTTTTTCTCACCCTCCCGTTCTCGTGCTCACAGGAACACACACAGAGCTCAAAAAGAAACGTAACCCTCATGTTACAAGATGACAGTCACTTTTGGAAGCAAAGAGTAGCAACTGTTAAAACAAAAGAAACTCCATTTCAAATCCAGCGTGAAGTAACGGACAAAAAAAGAATGAAGCTGCAATGACCTTATCCATAACTGTAGTCATAAGGCTAGCTAGGATTCCTTCTGAGGAAAAAATAGAGGAGAACAACTGGCAAATGTCAGCCTCATTATCATGAACTCTTTTTAGTAGTGAACCAAAAATTAGCCCTTAGATTTTTTTCAACAGACTTGACCATTCTGTGTGTTAGAAGCCTTTCCATTTCTTTTGATTAACTATCACTTTATGGGATCACCTTTTCCCTTCAGTATTAAAAGCACACGTTTCAGCTTTAATGGCTATATGCACCCTATATTTATCTTTCTACAAGCGCTTGATGTTTAAATAGTTTGGGCATAATGTTGTGAAATATAGTGAGAAGGGGGGAAAAAAAAGGTAATCTGAACAAAAAGAACATGGAGTTTAAAGGTAATTGCTTATCTCTGCTACACACAGTTTTTCATATTGTCCTTTGGAAATACTAAAAACCAGAACATTCCAGGTAGATAAAAGAAATCCTGAAACTCTTACAATACTAGTGCCACTGTTTACAGCCAAGATAATGTTCTGCAATCTTGGCTCTATAGTAAATGCTATAGACAGAGAATACAGTTGTCCTTCACCTGATAGATCTCAAAGGGAGTTTTCCAAAATAATAACTTGGTTGGAACTCAGATCCAAACCTGCTGCAAATCACGGATGCTCCAGTAAAGTTAACAGCACCGTGCCATGTCACGTCAGCTAGGGCTCTGGCACAACGTCACGTAATGGACACGCTGACGCTATCTTTCTACCTGGCAGCTGAACACCAACGCATGTTTTTACAAGTCCCTTGACTAAAATACACAGCAGTTTCTCATCTTGGCTTTTTTTGTCTCTGGCATAGTTTTGGTCATTTATTCTTTGACATTCTCTATTAATGCATCTTACAGGTGGACAGCCATCTCTTCTCTAAGAGCAGAGATTTACATCTGCAGTCATCATAACAATCCCTCCCACATACAATTCAACAGTTACTGCTTTTGGGGATAGTGATGAAGCACAGCCAATTTTCCCCATTCATGTCATCCTAATTTACCATGAACAGGTGGAGGCATTGTTCGTGTATCCCCATCATCCATAGATGATGCTTAGAAAAAAAAAATAAAAGAGCTGTTGTTTCTTGTGAGGGTTTTGGGTTTTTTGGGTTTTTTTGAACTTATGTCCTTGTCCTGTAAGACCCATCTCTGTGATCTCAGGTCAGGATCAATTGTCTGAATCCTTCCCAATCTTCATTTGTCCAGCTTCCTGAACTGAAACAAAACAGAACGGGGTCTTAATCATGTTTATCCATCTCGGTACTTACATGACTGAGCCAGGAGTTCAAAGACATTTGACCCTTACAGCTCACATTTCTTGTTTCCCTGTAAAGATAACTATGAAGCTCAGTCTTCCAAGTTTCATGCACTCAAGATCTCATAGCCAGTGTTTCACCCTGGAATCACACAAAGATGTACCAACTTTGTGTCTTGTGGGCTCTGGTACAAATACATTTAAGCTTATCCAGCTATAAAGGCCCTGCTTCGGTTGGCATCACCAACCTCTGCTGGGCACTCTGGCTTGAGAAACTCAACTCCACATGGATGGAGAAAATGAGATTAGAACTAGTGTACATATTTCTGACAGCCGACCAGAGAGTAACAGAGAGGAGAAGGCATTCCAGACAGCCAAGGCCATCTCACATGGTCCATGCCTCCCCAGCGAGCAGCATGAACAATCAGCTTCATGTTACAATTTCACCATGTGAAGGACACAAGGATTCCACTCAGCGATGAGTTTAAGATCAGAATATGAAGGCTAAACAGAGCATCCCATAAGGTACACTAAAATGTTCAATTTCATATTTGACAAAAATGGGAACGATGATACCTACTTGCTCCAAAGGGATGTTATGATGCTCCGTTTACTCTTCGTAAAGTTCAGTGTGATTCTCTGATGTGCCCTATCAATGCCAAGTACCATTACCTCTAAAGAAAACAATCCCCCAAGGTCTCTTGCCAAAGTATGATTTATAGAGCATGCCACAGAGCAAACCAAGGGGACAGCTCTGATAGATGCAGAAAACAACAGCCTGTAAAACAAAGGGTGCTGCTGACACAGAGCTAACAGCCTGCAGAAACGGCATCTGGGGAAGCAAAAAGCAGGACTGTGTCACTTATTAGTGTCCTCGTGAGGTCAGGACAGCTGTTTAATCTTCCAACATTTCTCCTATTATGTACAATGATCACCTGTCTTACACCTTGAATGCTTGCTGGAAACTGGTACTTTACACAACAAGATACTTTTCACCTGGCCTTGCAGATCCACTGATTATGCCACATCCCCTCATGACAGCATCAAAGAAACTCACAGATGAAATCCCACATTGCTTCTTGAAATTTCTCTTTTTATGGCTTTAGCTCGAGGCAGCAATAGACCATTCAAGTTATCTTACTAAAGCTTCTTTTTAAATATTATTATAAGCACATGGAACAACATTTTCTATTTTTTTCCCCCATGAATCCAGGAAATTCAAATGTGAAGTCAGTTAAGGAATACAGCCATCATCTCAAAACACTCTGTTCCTTAAATATAATGCCCAAGTTGCTATTTCAAGTTACCTATAGCTGATATTCCACCCAGAAGACAGAGAGATTCACAAAACATTAAATAAACTTTGTGATATAAGAGAAAGAGTCACAATGACGATACAGCATTTATAGCAACAGCTACTAGAAATGAAAAAAATCCACAGGAGCCCAATTCATGGCATGACCATAATTAGCCAACTTCATGGCTAGGCAGAGACACTAACTCCTGACCCAGTAAGCTAGCAGCTGCAAAAGAAGATGTTCATTGAAAAAGAAAAAATTAAAAAAAAATCCCCCCAAACAGGCAAAACCCACCACAAAAAAAATAAGACTGGACTTGCTGCTTATAAAATGCTTATACCCAGTTTACCAATCTGTGCAGTAATGATGCTTAAAGGATATTTCTCCTGAATGGCTCTGAGCTGCTAAATGCAAACTAAGAATTAGGGAACTTGAAAACAGAGAGCAGATAATTGCCACCAAAAAAATAGATGGTCTCAGCATATTGCACACACCCAATGAAATCCATATGGCCATGGCTATTTTCAGCTATCTCTGTAATTCCATTTTGTACTACCTTCTGAGTTTCTACGTTCATGTTTTCAATTAAACTTCCTGCAACTGTTTGTGTTTCATGGCATAAAACTGGGCCACATTAAACTGGGAAATATAGCAAATCAGCAGCTTGGCATCCAAGAGCACTGGTGCAGTCAAGCTGAGGTAAAGCACATAAAGATCCCGGAAAAGCCATAAAGGAATGAGATTATGGCTGGGGATGGAGGGCATGAGAGAGGGACTATATTTTAAAAGTTCTTGTGCATGTCATGACTCTTTTGACATTCTATGAACAGGTCAGCTTCCTGCCCTGGAAACCTTACTTTCCCAAATTTGCTGTTGTAGCACCTCAAAAAACCAAACCAAACAAACAAAACCAAAACAAACAAAAAAGCCCACATTTATTTTGCTACTTTAAGAACTAAAATACCAGTTTTGTCAAACATTGTAGAAAGAACAAATGTGGTTTCATTATTTAAAAAACAACCAAAACAAACATTTGTTTTTCTGCTGATTTTCTCCTCTTTTTCTAAGGGAAAAAGTTAACTACAGAGTATTTGAGATATTTTTGAAGTCCAGAAAACCCCAGTTCTTCACACAAAAAGTCTTGTGACCACTGTATGATTGGAGTGTTGGAGTTTCCAAAGTGCCTAAGTAATCTTCTCTGGTCTCTTTAAAGTTCCTGCATCACAGCTCCACAGAAAGGTGTGGACAGATATATAAAAACACATGCATACAAAAAAAAAGTCAAAATACAAAAAGAACTTGAAATTTCTGAGATAGAAAATGCTAAGAACAGAGAGAGCAGAGAAACCCCTACAGCTAACGCTTGCAAACTGATGGCAAGAAGAGCTTTGTGTTTCATTTAGAAGGCTGAATGTAAGTTATGTGGTTGGGAAGGTTGTGATCCCTCTCTCTGCCACACAACAGGGAGCACTTCCCACGCCATGAAAACCTAGTGGAGAAATAAAAGAATATGATGACTTTTTTTGCCCAAGAAATCTGACTCTCACTGTGTGACCAGCTATGACAAGCTCTGTAAAGAAAAGATGAGATTAGATCTCAAGGTGTCTGTTCTAATGGAGCTGGGTAGCAGCTCCTGCTGCTGCCTGATGAGAAATGGAAATTGGAAATATATGTCCTCTTGTAAACACAGGCAAAATGGAAGATATGCCAGCATGGAACAGGATATAGTTCTCTGAAGCCCAATAATATCATCAAATAAGAGCAAGTTGTTCCAAGAGCAAGTTTTATTCTCCAATATGCAAATCACCAGCAGGATGTGAACTTTCTCAGATGAAAGGGAACTGAGAAGTGGTGATTCCCTCATGATCTTGTTCTGAGTTCACAGTACCCACAGCCAACGAGAGGTTCAATCCGGAATTTCCTACCTGGCAACGTTGTGAAGTCAAAGCACAGACAGATTGCACGTGAGGAGTCTTGTACAGTTAAAGAAGATATGAAAACAGAATTCCTGAAATAAAAGTGTAAGACTCACGCTCTATTTACGTGACAGTGAAAACATTTAATTTGACATCTGAAGGGTACTGGTGATAGAACGGAAACCTGGAGGTGGGAGAAACTAATCTCTCTCTCCTTCTTTATGTCTTCACTGAAGAAGCTTCTAGCCCTGCATGGTTTCTTGGCTTCAAAAACCCTCTGACTGCAAAGAAAAATCTGAAAACTTGACATTTTAACACTACAACACAATTTCCTCTTGCTGAAATTGGACTCTGGTCTCCTGATTTTATAGACATGTGTACGTATCTACCAACATGTGCATTGCCAGCTAGAACATGACACTTCGCCTATAGAAGGAGCTCTATGAGGCATGAAGGAACTCTGAGGGCATGAAGTTTAACACACTAAATATTTCAGTGCTCCAAGAAAATGCAAAGCTTTTGAGGACAATTTGTAGCAAATGGCCACATGCCAAACAAAGTGCTGTGCAACAAGTGACTCCTGACTTTGCTGACATCCCCTATTTCTCTGCGAGCATCCTGCAGGAAACTGGCAGATCCACTCAAGGAATGGGGCTGAGATAATTGATATCTGCTTGGAATCCGACTCTTTTTGGCTCTGAATTATTTGAATGTAAAATACGGGTGTTTTGACAAAAAAGTCAGGCATGCACTCACCTATCAGCAGGCCCTCTTCTGAAGCCAGACTCTCCTCCATGGACATGAAAGACATAAAGCTGTTGGAACAGGTCCAGAGGAAGCCACAAAAATTCTGTGAGGGCTGGAACCCCTCTGCTGGAAGGCTAGGCTGAGAGTTGGGGTTGTTCAGCCCAAAAGAGAAGGCTCCAGGGAGACCGAGGACTTAAAGGCCTCTCGGCACTTAAAGGCCTGGACTGGATGACCTTTACAAGTCCCTTTCAAAGCAAACTGATTCTATTCTGTTCTTTTTTATTGATTATTATTTTTTATTGATTCTATTCTGTTCTTTCCCAGTCAGCTCCTGAGACAGCCAGGACCAAAATTTCAGTGGTCATATAGGAAGATACTCGCATCATGAGGTTCATGTGCTGGATGAAACAGAGAAGTTTCTCTCTTTTGGCCACTGAACATGATCTATTTTAAGAATATGTTAAACATAAGAGAGATTTTGAGAGAGATGAATAGATTGTATGGGCAGCTAGTTGGAGCAGAACTAGTGCAATTCAAAATGTGCAAAAGCAGCTAAAATAGTTTCAAAATTAATGACACATATAGGAAAGAGTGATTAAGATAAAAGTTTCCATTCCACTTCCTTAAACACAGGTACCATAATCCCTGAATTATCTTAAGTAAAGGATCTTCTAAAGAGGAAACATCAATGCTACTATGACTTCTGTAGCATGTGGAGTATATTGCAAGTATAGGATTTGTGTAATATTGGAAGGAGAACTCAGGAGAAACAGAAGCCTAAGCTATAAAATATGGCAAGGCTATGGCTTATAAATAGATGTAAAAATATTTGCCATAGTTTTCAGATGTAGAACATTCTGTAGATAGGATTCAGAAAGGTCAGTCTTAGCTTTGAGAAACTTCTTTATAAACAGCTCATTTAAAAAAAACCCCAAATGATAAAATTAAATTATATTACTGATATTGTGTTACATAGTTCTCAGTAGAACTGAAGGACCCAGGTCATCTGCTCAAAGTGCCAAGGACAACCACTTTACATCAGCAAATGTAAATAAAGTTGTGCCATGAAGACAGACCCAGAGGAGGTCAGTAAGATTTGCTGTTAACATGAAACCTCTTTGGTTTCCAAGTACCTGGCTGACGCAGCTTGATGAATGAAATCAGTGAGATAAAACAGTATTTACTAATGAGTCCTCACCACTGAGGTGGTGATTCTTGATATTTTCAAGTTTATTCTTGATATTTATTAAGATGGTAACCTCTTAAGGGAGAGAAAAGAAATACTGGGGTTTTTTTATCTAAGCACTTTACATAGGTCGTGCCAAGTTTAACAGTTGCCAGTTGTAAACCAGCAGAATATTTACAGCAGGCTCTAACAGCAGCCACAGCTTATGGAGACTGCCCCTGGCAAGCTGTTGAAGTTTCTCCTTGAATGGGTCTTAGCTAAACTGTAACACATAATATCATACCTTCAGTGCACAGCAGTCTGAGTTTAGGGGGTTCTCTCTTCTGTTTTAAATAAAACATTTCAAGTCCCTCTACTGAATTTTTACAAAACTCTGAGAGAAATAAAATATCAGTCTGAAAGATTAAGAGAATATACTCTTGTCTGTTTCTATGGTTATTTTAAATCAGTTTTATACAGGCTTTCACAGGGGTCTATTAAATCAAAAGTAAAAGATTGAAGTGGCAGTGTGGAGAATAAAAAAAATTTAAAAAAAAAATCAGTCAAATCCCACTGCTTCCAAAGAAGCAACTCTGTCCAAGTGACATTAGAACTGATGGTTGTACAACAGTCACTGACAGTATTGAAAGTACCTGATGGTCTCCTGGTAAATCTCACAGCAAACTTTTATCAAGATCCATGAGGAAAGTGAACCAGAAGCAGAGTCTGTCATATTTATAAAACACATTGTTTGGTTTATTACATCTGGTTTACTTTCCAATTCCCTCAATATGTAAGAAACAAAATGGTTTTCACGTTGTACCTGTCACCATGAATTAAAGACGTTCTTCAGTGTAAGAGCCGTTCACTTAACTGGTCAAATGGATGTGTTTACCATCTGCCCTTTTCTTCCAAGCTTCAGCCATCTCCCTCTCACCTAGAGACCAAGCAATCTGGTTATCTTACCAGGATCTTTATTTCCTGATTTAGTTACAAACTGCAATGGCTCTGCAGGGATCTGATTCTAGTAGCCAAAAATATACATGAAAGTAATTCAAAGTACTCGACAGAGAGTCCAGATCACAATTATTCTTGTTTTGATTATACCTTTCAGTTTTCTGACTTCCTTTCTCACGTACATACATTTATCTTTTTGCATCTCTTAATCCAAGGAGGGCTTCTAGTTATTGTCCATTTTTTCATATTGGAATGGAGACTGGTGAGTAGAAGGGAATGAAAGAAAAGGAGAAAACCCCTCTCTAGAAACTGGTTGACAATCTCTGTAAGAGACACCTATGGAATTCATCTGAGTAAATGAAAACTTCACCACAAAGAGCACTGCAAAGGTGGAAAGAACTGTCTGCCCGGGATCCCCTGGGTAACAACACAGAGGAGCTTCAGCCACATGTTCAGCTGAGTTGTATGAAACCTCCTACGGGCTCACTTGGTGTCTTTCAGGACCGTAGATTTACGGCCACTTCCTAAGACTGCTTTTCCTCTGCAGTTCAGGTACAGCCTCTGACCAGAAAAGGTCTCAGCATGTGACTTCTTTGGGTGCACATTTGTGCCAGCATGCATGAGAAAGAAGAGCAACCATAAGGCAGATCTTTAGCTGATGCTTTAGCACACTGGCTTGTCTTTCAGTCCAGAACAGCAAAGGTGTTTTCAGAACAGCTTCTTAGCAACAACTTATCTCTTTCATGACCCCATAGAACAAGGCAAGTGCATAAAACAAAACTACCAGAAAAAATAAACAAACAAGAAAGGAAAAATACCATCTCAAGCTAAAAGATGTTATTCAGGGATTACACAGGAGCAGAGATAGTAAAGAAGAGTAAGTGTGCCACAAAAAAAAGGAACACAGTGAAGTAATTTCTTTCAAATTTTTGAAATGGTCATCAAAATGGTGGAGGTATAAAACACAAAGACATTACAGTCAGCAGTGAGAGAAAAGCATTGCACACATAGGATCAGAGCGCTATTTCTGGGACAAGAAAATATTTTTTTCCTGCACAGAGTATTTGTTTCTTAATTTTCAAGGCTTTCTTCTATTCCAAGCCAAGGGATCAGCTGCTTAATCCAGCTGTAGTGTTTTTATATCCCATCATCTATATTGATAGTGTTAGGAAATGCCTTCCCCCTTCCTCTTAAAAAAAAAAAAGCCAAAATAAAAATAAAACCCTAAGAAAATAACACTCTGTGGGTAAGAAAAAGTCTTTCAAATCTTTCTATTGAAAAGGGTAACTAGAAGATAATAGCATCTGTACACGGGTAACACCATACTCACCAGCTCCCCTCATTTCCTCCAGGATGACCCAGAGGAGATCAACAGCAGCCAGCAAAGTTTTTTCAGTTGGAAAGGTCTGCAAACCCCCAACTGGTTAGTATCCCAGACCTCTCAAACTGTTCCAATAAACCTTTACGCATAAACACGGTGTCACACTTGCTGTGGAGCACCAACAGTGCATGATTGAGAGTGAAAATGCTTTCTAGCCCTCTTAGTTTTGGAAAGTGAAGAGCCTAAATAATTGTATGGGGATACTCTACTGCATCTTGTTCAGCTACATCTGGGCTCTGATAACACCTATTGCTCCTGAAGCAACTTAAGCATTTTCGTTATTATAATTCAGTAGGATTTTTTTTTTCCTTCTACTGCAAAAGTATTTTATTATTTCCTTTGAACATGGCACTTTCCCTTTAAAGAGTTATTTGGGAATGCACATAACAATTCCTGCTAACACATGCTATTAAAGCTGGTAAAGAGTTTTAGGCTGGCAGGCAATCAGAGCCTGTGCAGCAATCTGCTCAGATGGAAGACAGGCCAGCAGCATCGCCTGGATGAAGGCAGCAGAACTAGGACACTGATGCTGGAGACAGGATTTTTCTAGTTCTCCTCCCAGGATGGAAGAGCAATGCAGAAGCCTCTCAGCTGGGCTGGAGGCGTTCATACTGTCATTCAGTCCTTGGAGTCTGACTGTGCTGTTGTGTCTAATTGGTCAAATGGGAGATTAGACACCAGAGGGAAAGGAAGAGACACACAGCCTGGAAGACAGGAGCGGTAAAATGGATGTTTCAACCTCTCCACAATCTGCTTTACTTCTACCTAAAAAAGTAAAACATTTTGGTGAGAATCTCCCAGGGAATATCAGAAAGTCAAGTCACGAGTTAGTATCCTGTCTTTGTTCCACATGTCCGTGAATAAATCGTACCCAGCTCCCAGAGCAGTTTGTGTGCAAATATTTCAGTATAACCTATTTATCAGATGCTGTCACTTTGCATTTGCATATTTCCCAGGAAAAGACCTTACCTTATGTTTTCTTTAAATTCAAAACAAGCTAGAACATTGGTTTAGGTTTTCTACCTCAGTAATTTACTTGCACAAATAAAGAGCAGAAGACACCTGTGAGATGTGGTGGTTATGAACTGAGAAGATGACTTCCTGGAAACATTCTATAAAATGCCAGTAAGCATCTCATCATTTACTACAATATTTGTAGAAAGTAAACACAGAAAAGCAAGTGACAGAAGGGAAGTGAATTCATCGGGAGACTGAGCTGAAAATTCAGAATTCCTTCAACAAGCTCTGGCACTGGCATTGCATCCTGAAGCTGGCAGGGACTCCTGATAAACCCTTTTAGCAGTGCTTATCTCCATCCTGGGTGAGGAAGTGCTTCATGTAGATAGCAACCATGTTGCCTGTGCTAATTCTGCACCACATGACCAACCCTCTTAGATAGAAAATGGACACTTTAAAAGACAAAGAATAAATTCAGCGTTCAAGACATATGAAATAGTAAAAAATTAATTTTTTTTCGTATGCTCATCAAGTGTGCCAATTACTTCAGCCATGCTTTAATGAACTTTATGCGTGCCTAAACAAAGGTGGTTCTGTAAGAATGCAGCTTAGTGGAAATGGGGCTGTTACGAATGTGGCCATCAGGACATCGCTGCGCGGTGATGCAGTGCCTGATACGTGGAGGGAAATATTAAGCTGTTTCAATAGCAGACCAGGAAGCTATATGAAATGTATCTAGGCCACTGCAGGGGCTGAAGGCTTCTCTCCACCTTGATCATTAAGTCCTAGTCTCTGCCACACAAAAGACACTGAAGAAGTGAAGAGCACAGATGAAAGAAATACCAGTCAAGGTAGAAGAGAGGAGGAAAGGAAGGAAGATGAAGAGAATATGAAGCACTTCAGAGAAGTAAAGAACACTGTACAACATAGAACCATAGGATTGTTTATGTTGGAAAAGACCAATAAGCCCATCAAATCCAACCATTCACCCAGCACTGCCAGGTCACCGTTACACCATGTCATATAGGCACGTATGGAGCAGATGGGAGGAAGATGTCCTTCTATCCATTTTTTTCTTATTAAGAAAAGCAATCCCACAAAAATGAGTGCTGAGGAGCACAAAGTTGTCATGGACCTTGGTGCTGAAGGGTGGCAATGAGACCAAGAGGTCATGGTTTTAGAGGCAGAGTTCAAGGACACCAGATCATGAACAGAACAGGCAAATAATGGTTGGCAGAACAGAACAGATAATGAACAACTTGGGTAAAAATTGAAGTAATGCTATTACATAACATGAATTCTGTGTTGGGAATCAGAATACACATCTCTGCAATTATTCTCAACACTGGGAATTTAGGAGTTTGAGAGAAGTATTTGTCTGCTGCTAGAGATGAGTGGCATGGTGCAGGGACCTGGCCAGCGCTATTTATACATCAAGTCCAGAAATAGGAACAAGAGTAAAAACTATCACTGAAGCTCAAACTTTGAGGAAATTTTATAGTAGCAGTATTTTTAAATGACACACATCAAATCTCAGCTTTTTGAAAATGACCTTTCCGAGATCTTGCTACTGATTACATAGGCTTAAAAATGTTTAAAAAAGTACAATCTATATTAATAACCAAAACCTATGTTTTAAGAGAGACAAAAATTAAAAGCTTTTTGCCTTCCATAACTCATTCCCTGATTGCATTCTAGTTAATTTTCAATCAAAAGCTAGACTGCATTCATTCTTAGAAGACACATACTGAAAATTTTTAGTCATTTTCTTTCAATCGTACGACAGCAGCATTTTTATTCCCCTCTAAGTTGAACAATACGTCTGTGTGTCCTCCCACTGCTTCAGATCTTCACTGCTGATGGTGTAAGAGAGGTAGATTGGTGCAGGTTGTGTTCTTGTTTCTCCAATTTCATGTTAGATCTGACAGGAGAAATGACTATACACTTGTCACCCTTTTTCAGACTTTTATTCCTTTTATCCCAAGGCCCAGATGCCTTCCGTTAGATTATGCCTCTCCTACAGCTTTGATCTCCCTTTACAAAAGGCAGAAAGCTACACTGTGCAGGAATGTGAAAAAAATATCCTGGAAAAGAGCTCTAAAATATTGTATCTTCCTTTGCTACTTTTATTCTTTATCTCCTATTCTTTCTGTTCTTTGCCATAGGGTTCCTCATAAAATATCTGGATGAAAAGTAAACATTTTCAAATTAATTTCTCACACTGAAAAGTCCTTTTTCTTCAGATAACCCCAGGGCACTAATAGAATCTTTTTATATATTCCTGCTTGCGTTCCCTTCCATCCATTAAATCTCTAGATCAAGGGTTCCTGGACTCAGCTTGCGCAATCTTATCGTGCTGTTTTCTTAATTTAAATGCTTGTCTTCACTCCGCAGAGTCTAATACTTCATCTGTTCATTGCAAGACTCCTTAATTCACCAAGTTGATTAAACATTTAAAAAATATATATATTAAATATTCATAAGAATGAGTCTTGTGTCCCCCCTGCCCTGATTCTAGCCCTGGAGAAATATAAACAGGCAGTATGCTTGATTAGTGCTATCATAAAGGCATATTCCTCTACCCCGTGCCCTACAACAGAACAATTTTAACTTTTCGCTGGGTCACATCACAATATTTGTTCACTTCTACACTGTTCTCATTCACTGCAATTTGATTTTCCTCACCCACCAGAAGCTTGCTTCGGTCACTGTTCGGAAGTCAGCCAGCCATATCAATGTCTACCTAAAGACTGGCTATGGAAAGACACCTTCTTTTCTTGTAAAAAAAATAATAAATTAGCCTGATTTACCACACAGACCAACAATGAACAGAATGGCAGTCGTAAACCAAGAAGTTTTAGCTGATATGCCTGGTATTTCAAGATATTTAGCTGATATTTCCCGAACGGCAGCTAACATGACTTATGCAAAAGGGATGGAGATTCACAGGGAGGAACACGAGAACCATTGGGGCCTGAGAAATGTCTTCACATCCATCACAGAAGAGCACAGGACTAAACTGGGACAGCTTAGTGAACACTCACTTCCTCCCTCTAGCAGGTGTGGCAATGGTAGCCTGCAGCAGAGGGGAGAGCCAGGAGCACTGTCACCTCCTCAACTGCTACAGCCATGCAGAACTGCTGAAAGATGAATCTTGCCATCACTTCAAATCTACCGTCCTAAGAGGCTTCCCAAGTTGCCCAAATACTGCGTGTCCACGTCGGCTTTGGCTTCAGGTAGACTTTCAATTGATTAAAAAAACCCCACATTGCCTCGTGTTCACATAAAATGAAGAGATGGGAGAACCAAGGGTAACGAGACCGCACTAAGGATCGTTCAGACTCAGCAACCCCCACGGTTTGCTATTTAATTTCAGCACTGTTATGTTCCAGAAAATTTCAGTAAAGTCAGTGGAGCTAAATTTAGCTGAGTCACGTTGCTAAAAGGTGCAACCTGAGGAGCATCTCTGAGAACAGATCTGGCAGGCTTGACCTGTTCTCTGACGTAACTGAGTGCACAATCAGATCATAAGCATGAAATACAGCCCCAACAGAAGTCAAAGGGAGTTTTCTCTTCAATGAAAGAATATTTCCTCCCCAAGCCTTCAGTGCTTTGTAAACCATGAGATATCTGACCTACTGCTCAGTTGCTGTAATTCTGGTCAACAAATATCTAAGGACGGAGTGGGCAGTTTTATGCTATTATGCTTTTTTATTTTAGAGGTCTGCAGTTCTGGTTTTTGCTTTGGAAATAAACACAAATTAAATCACAAGCCATATAACCTCCCTCTAGGGAAGCAGCCTCATTTCCTACACAGAGGGAAAAGCAGTCAGCAGGGAAGAGCAGTATTCCTGGACACTTCCAAGGCCCTGCAGGAGACACCATTCATGGCTTCAACATTCCTTTCATCCCTGCAATGCAGTCAGGTAACTTTGAATTCAACTTTAGTAATTGAAAATATGGTTCAACCTTCCTCCCACATATTAAAGAGGGAAAAAGGGACTGTAAAAAAGACTGACAAGACAGAAAATTTTAGATCACTGTATCGGAGTTTCCATCTTGGTGGCTTTTCTAATGAAAAGATTTATTTCCAGCAGTTTAAAAACATTCTGCACTTCAAAAATATTTTTTCTCTTAGTTAAAAAAAGATAATTACATCAGTTTAGGAAGCAAGACATAAAAGGGACATAAAAAGACATAAAAGTCTCTTTGTGCTGAAGTTTCTTTTATTTTTGCTTTGAATTCCCAGTTCAAGTTGCCCTTTACAGCTAGTAACAATCTCAAGCATCTGCTTTCCAGGATTTGTAGCCACATGCTACCTCACCCTGCTGCTACCATTTTTCTGAGCTATACACTAGCCAGGACCACTGTATATTACCACTTGACATTAATGGTAAAATTATTCAAAGTCCCCAATGAGAGTCAAGCCCCTACTACCAAATACTGATGTCGTGTTTTAATAAGTACTGTATTAAAGCAGTGAGTGGCTTTTGATTATTTCCAGACTTGGAGGTATTTTCGTACAGTAACTATAGCTGCACCACAAATACGTAACTAATATTTCACTTCTGCTGCCACCTTCTCTCCTTTCTCCTCACCCCCCTCCTGCTGCTGTAATTCCTTCCCAGCTGCTATCCCACCCAGCTCCCTCTGATTTGGAGCCACCACCTGACAGAGGCAAGCTTTAAAAGCTGAGTTTGTCTTTATTTCCATCAAGAGCAATCACAGCTGCAAGTTTCAGTACCCACAGAGGCTTTTAACAGTAACTTTTTATTAGAAGTGCTAAATTGGGAGTAATAAAAATTCCCAATTTAATAGTTTAATAAAAAGAGGACATTAAAAGCCAGCATGGCTGTGGAGAAGCAACACTGACACTGGAGGTACCAAATATTTGGGTGTTAAATGGCTAGGCTTTCTCCTGCTTTTTATGATCATAAGGAAAGGATCTCCAGTGAGGGGCTCTGGACACAGACACATTTCTTCTCGCGAGCAGAGGAATATTACTAGCTATTTAACTGCACCCATATGGACATTGAGGCTCCTCCTCGAATGCACTGTGGCTACATACGGGTGCCCTTTTCCCAGCTGTTGGGATAAAAACATACTTTAAGTCCTAGCTAGGATTTTCTAATGCATTCTGCAGCCAGACCTGAGGCCAGGCTCTTTGAAAGAGCAAAGGATTAATCGATATGCAGGGCTTTGGAAAACTGGGTCTTCATATTGCAGATGTTTAAAACGTGACCCTCATTTCTTGTAAGAAATTTGGTTTTGCTCTTCAGGGTTAAGGTAGGCTTCCAAATTTGTTTTCAAACATCGAGGGGTAACCATGACAGTTCAGTGAAGTTGCAACTGGAAGTCTGCATCCAAGTAGCCACAAGTAATTCCTATTCCTATCAGTGTCACAAAGAGGCCAGGCTTCCAGATGCAAGTATTGCCAGATCTCCCCATTTGCTGCCTAGTAGTGTGTTATGCTTTCATTATTCTGCACTGCTATAAATGTTACAGGGGTTTAGTCTTATTTTCAGGTGTCAGAACTGCAATATTCAATCTCATCAGGAAGTGGATTAGAATCAGTAATCACAGTGTAAAAAAAACCCAAACAAATAAACCCACAAAATTAGATGCAAAAAAGCCCCAGTCTGTAAGAGGACGTCAGGACTATCCCTATGCATATTCATGCATAGCCATTAGTTACTCTGGCAAAAGGATGCTGTGTGGTTACATTTATCACCTTCAGCCAGAAGGCTCCCTCTCCTGCCTGACCCCCCAACACAGCGGGATGCTCCCTGCCAGCCAGCCCCTGGGCATGCTGAGCCTACAGCAGGTCCCTGGGGAGGCTGCATGTCCCTCACAGCTCTGAAGGAGGATTTAGAAGAGCTTTTTGTAAGTCACATCACTGCCAAAGCACAGCCCAACAAATGCTGAACACGGCTCCCTGTCTCCTGGGAGAACCCAGGCCAGGGTGGAACTGGATTCATGAAGAGACAAGGGGGAACGGCCAACTCTTCACGCCGCTTAGTGTTTATAGCATACATATGTGAGAAGATCCTCACAAAAACCACACTCCCTGTGCACAGATGATGCTTCCGACTCCCTTTTCCCCTGTCATTCTCACCACACAAAGCCAGCTGCTTCTTCCCACCCAATTTGTTCAAAAATAATCAAGATGGACCAAAGCAAAGTCCCCCCATTTGGCTTCCCTGATGCATTTCCTCTCCCCTTATCTCATCAGCTTCTCCCTTCTAGGAAAAAGCCTAAAAGAAGACATGAGAATACCAATTCATGCAGCACAGATGCATCTCAACATCTTGCAGAAAGACTGAGGACTAGAAAAGAGTGATTATTGCAGAGGAGTTTATGAACAGAGCTGGATAATCCCAAAGTGATTTCATGTTTGGCTCAGAACCGATGAATATTTTGAGCTTAACTAAAAAATAAAATTAAAAAAAAGGAAAATGTTTCAAATGTCAAAAATCCTGATGGTTTTGAAATTAACCTTTCCTTCTACTCCTTAGCATTCTCTTTTTCCCCTAATAAAAGTCAGGAGTCAGCTCGTCACCTCTGTGGTCCATCAAAGTCCTAATATCATATGCTTAAAACAACAACGAAGCAGTATTGTTTGAGAGGATCTGGTTTGGGCAGAACTCATGTATGTGCATAGCTACACATGCTAGCTAGAGAAAAATCAAATTATGTTTTCCTTAGGCTTTTGCTAAGTGAGAAAGTAAAATTTTCTTGAAAATCAACTGATAATTCTACACCCTGTGTCTAAATAAGGACAATTAATTTCTTATTCTTGGAAAGCAAGGAAGGACAGACTTGAGGTAGATTGTAGCAGTCATCCTCTGCTATATCAGAGAGTGCTCTCAGTACATAACCACTGCTTTTAGAGAGAGGTTTTAAAGGTTACTTTTTTAACTATTTCCATATGCTAAAGGAAGAGGTTCTAGATTTCAGACAGCTGCTTGTCCCCATACTGTAAACTAGAGTTTTGAACCTTCTAAAGGTCCACATGAAGCAGTCCTAAAATGTTATACAAGGAATTTTATGGGTTTATATAGTGACTCCATTAAAAGGTGCTTATTAGTGTGGGAGTACATGAAAAATTTAACAGGCAGAAATTATTCAGAGCTATCAAGCATGCAGTGTGAAAGATGATCACCATATCAAAACAACCACCACTGCTGGATGCCACCAGAAATGGGTAAGAAACTGTCCGAGGAGAAGGAAATTTTGAGGAAGACTAAACCAAGTAAACAAGCCATGGGCCAGTCCCTGAGGGACATGGAGATCTGAGAGGCAGAGCGAAAGAAGACACACAAACCCTCCACTTGGGCAGCTCTGCTGCCATTCTTGGCAAATTCCCCTCGAGGGAAGGAGCCTCTCAGATGTGGTTACTGCTTCCAGACACACTTGCCATTTTAACTGTCAAAATCCTCCAAGGCTCCGTTCCCAGCTCTAAAGACGTATAGATGTAGATCTCTGTCTCTTGATTCTTCCACACAAGAACACTCCCATCCAGGCCTACTCCGAAAGCATTTATTCCCCCCATTTTAGTATTTGTCACTTGAGAAGTTTCTATTCCGTCCTCTACAAGCAACTGCTGGCCAGGAACCTATGTTAGTTCCTAACCTTTCCAAGACCCTCTTAACTGACATCTCACTGGGCAAGGAAGACAGACTGTACTTCAAAACATGCCACGTGCATTAGCAATGCTTATGAAAACAGAACAGTATTGACTGCTGCAGTGAGTGAGGAGCCCAGATAGTGCACTAGAATAAATAAAGCAGCAAATAGAGCAAATAGCACTGCTGGTATTTGTCCTGCTCAGTTCCTTTCAAATTCAGGTAAATGCGCGTTACCCTGGATTTCTTTATTTTTATAGAGCCTCATTTCTGAAAATACTACAGTTGAGACTAAAATGGTTTGACTCAAATTCCCCTTAAAAAGGCTACCACAGATATTTGATGTGTTTTCAAGAACTTTTAGCATCTCTCTTTTGAGGGGTTTTGTTGTTCTTTGCTCGGTTCTGGAAAATCTTTGCATATGTGCTCTGGATTAGAGGATGGAGCTTTTTGATAGCACAAAGGGTATCGGTTCCATTTCAGTAGCAGATAAATTAGAGGTCATATAAGGAAATGGGTTTTCCATAGAAAAATATCACTTTGTTCAAACAGATACTCTCATGAAAATTTTATCAGAAAAGGCTTCTCAGGTTCAGGATGACATTCAAACCACGGCGCAAGAAGCTGTGTTGTGGTCCCTGAATGACTAACGCAGGCTTGCGTTTATACAAAACGTAACAGGCCCTCAGGAAAAGCAAGTCCATAGTTTCTGGGTGAAGATACTCACCATGACGCAGGCAAAACTCAGTGGGTTTGGCCCTTATTCTCAGTCAGACATTAGCCTCCCACACTGAAAGTGCTCCTTGCTTAAACCGGAATGATAGTGCTATCCTCACTGGTTCGGAGCTTCCCCTTCCTCCTCCAGATAACACTTTCAAGTTTCAAATTCACTCTGAACACATGTGAAGAATTTTTTCAAACCCAAACTATTTTCCGAAGTCCCTTTTTGGTGACTTTTAGAGCCGGTCAGTTGAAGCTTTTCCACCACTCTTCTGCCCGTAGACACATGCACTGCACAGCCTGGATCCTTTCCTCAATTATCCTTATTTGCCAGGGATGATTTTTCATCTCTCAGTTCCTCACCCAGGCTGGCCTGACTCCCAGAGGGTGGTGCTTCCCGCTGTATCACATCTTACAAAGCTTTCTCCACAGCTTGCTAGCTATAAACGACGAGTGCTGCATTTCCATGGGTAAAATTCTGCAAGCCTGGCAAGACCATTTAATTGATTTGTGGTCATGGATGAGATGCCAGGGAGGTCTGCCTAGAGTAGGAGAAATTTTACGGTGCTGCAAAAATGCGAAAGATGGAAAAAGCCAGGGACTGGTAATTCTATGTCAATACATTTCAAGGTCATCTAGACATGACAGTATATAATTAAAGGGCATAATTGTACCACTGGCAACCTGACCTCAGTTAACTGCTCCATCTTAAAATTCTTTAAATCAAAGAGACAATGAAGAACAACTGCTTTTTCAAATCATACTTGGAGGGAATTTTTAAGGTCTGGTCACAGACTATCCAAAGAGGGTGATTTTCCACCTCCGATCTCTTCTGTTATTTACTGCTGAGGCATTTTATTTATGCATAACTACAACTCTCCCTACCCCTTCCCCCCCAAGAGCTCCTAGTATTTAAAACATGCATTAAAGGGCTGATGATAGGATGCTACATCTATTTTTGACCTTGTAAATACTACTTTACTCAGGGTAGTTGAAGCATTTGGGAATCTGACTTGATTTGGCATTCCTATTTTGGAATAAGAACAGTCAAATGCCAGGCATAACATCTCAGCCAAGCAGGAGTCCCCTCCCAACACACACCACCAGAATCACGCTGAAGAGTGTTGTCTCTACCCATAGCCCTTCAAAAATAGTCACCTACCGTTACTCTTGCCTCATGAGCATCAGCAACTTAATAAAGGAAAAGCAGCACAACACGACTCTGGAAGAAGATACACCTCTCACTCCCCTCATAATACCTCAGAATGATTTACGTAGCAAGAAAGTTTCAGACCAATAATTCAGTAATAAAGATGGATATCTTGTACAGAAATCGTATATCATTTCCCTGTAGCAAGAAACCTGCTATTTCTTATCCCTCTTTCCTTTCTGCAACTAGTGACACCTACCAAAGAGGAAGCGAACTTCAAGCTAGATCCTCAAGTTTCTTGTCTTGAACAGTTACCTCAACGGGAACTGTCTTCACTCTCCCCAGGTTTCTGCCTATGGGAGAATGTGACCATACACAGAACTCAGAGTCTCTACTGGCTCACTCATCCCCTCTGAGTTTTCCAAACGGGTTTTGACATCTGCTCTGACATTTTTCTGAATATTCCTATTTGTAGTAAGTATTACCAGACACAAGGCAGTATTTTAAATAAAACCACACAGGCAAATGCATGCAAATAGGATTTTTAGCAGACCACTTCTCTTTTTCTGCGCATAACAAATCACAACAAAATTTAAGAAGCAAATTGAAAAGCTATTCATTAAATAGAAACATGGAATGGGATAACAGAAAAAGCTACGAGTGCTAAGGAAGTGATCCTGGAATGCCCAACAATCCTGAGAAAGTGAAAAGGTCTGAAATAAACAAGTACAGCTCGGCGAGGATATATGCAAAGCATTACAGTGAGAAATAATCAATGACAAAAAACCCTCCAAATGACCAAAAGTAGGGGGGAAACAATGTGATAAGCACTAGATTTCAAGATAAGGATACCAGACTTGTCACAGATCACAAATTAAAGTCAGCATTATCATACCACAGCTCAAAAGTGACCATCGTATTAGAAAACAAAGTGCCATAAGATACATGAAGCAATTCCACCACCCAGCCTGATAGTGTCTCAGTTGGAATATATAACCTGAGCACGACATTTGAAGACAGATTCAAATCAACCACGGAACATCCATAGGAGAACGATCAGGACGCACAGAGACCCAGCAAGATGTCACATAATCATAGGTCTATTGAAACATCTAGGAAAAAGACTGAGAGTCAGGATTGTATGTTCCCTGAAAGAGCACTCTTCTGTGATTCTGATTCTTGAGCTCTAGGTACAACGTACAATGGGGAAGAGAGAGTTAATAAGTTGCTTATCCTCTGAAGGCAGAAAAAGAAATAATGGGCTTAAGTGTTCAGCAAGACAGATTCAGGCTAGACACTAGGCAAAGCTGCACAGTGAGGACAGCGGAGAGCGGTGATACATTGCTGTAGCACTGAAGGATTTTAAAGAACGTTACAGGAACGTTTATCAGGAAAAGCTTGGTAGAAGTTATCTTGTCTTCTGCAAAGGTATAGACTAGATGGTGTCTTGGTTTGTTTTCAAGACAAACCTTCCCGTAATTTACTACGATGCTTCCAAAAGCTGTGTATTTGTCTGCAAGTTTCAACATTTACTCCCATCCACATTAGTCAGATTGATTGGTATTTTCTTCTTTACTGAAATCCTCGCTCAAAGCCCAGTGCCATGGTCACCCATCTTTATAGCTGAATAGAAAGCTGTGTGGACACTGTAAATATTTGCCCTTCTAGACTGAGCCCAGCACCCTCTCAGGAATCCCAGCCACCGTAGCATGAGGAAGAAGTTGTGACTGGAAAACCAATCAGACAGAAACCTTCCACTGCGACTGTATGCTGCACTTATTTCCTTGGAGTGTTACCACAGTAATAATTCACAGCTATGTTCAGTGGAGCTGTGTAAAGCTTCTTGGCTGCTTTCAGAGTTTCATTACAAAACTGCAACCACACAAAGTTCATCAAATGTTTCAGCTGACCGGAATGTCTCAGTATTAAGACTCTCCAATTAAATGTGGAGGGCAAAAAAAAAACTAGGTAGGAATTAAACAAAATGTGACTTGATGGGTAGTCACTTCAACTGTCAGTTGGTTTATCAGCAAAATGTGTTAGAAATAGGCTTGAACTGGAGAGTGGAATACAAATATTCAGTTTGAGAAGAGCTGGGGTTTAAAACTGAACCTGGACTTTCATTTTACAAATGAAGCTCCTCTAGTATTTGTCAAGCTATGGGCAGAACATCTAAGAACTTTGCTGATTTCCCTACTTCAAAGAGGATTTACCAGTAAACTGTTTAATATTATCATTTTCAAGTTCCTCCTCCTTGTCTCTCCTGCCTTTATTTCTTCCACATTAGTTGGTTCCCTCCAAATTCCTGGACAGCTTCCACCAGAGTGGAACAGATCTCAGTCTTTACATTTCCATTTATATTTTCCCCAGTCAATACAGGCTGTGTCAATAACAAGCTGTGCATCTAAAACACCAACTTGGCTCTTCATTTAGCACGTGAACTGGAGGAACATCAACCCTCTGTTCACCTTCTTAACACATCCAGTGAAAGTGCTGGCTCTGAATACAAATCTCCAGAGGTCTCCATATTTCACTACAACACAAATAGCTCATAACAAATAACTCAAAGCCACCACTCATGCACTCCCGCATAAGAAGCTGGAATCATAAATCCTCTCCACTTGTGCTCAGGAAGTTTGTTCGGTTTTACTCTATTTCATATATCACATGCTGTCTGTGGAACTCAAAGGCATTTTCAAAGTGGACATTTTTATGTAGGTCAAGAAGCTTAGACAACATGATAAACAAATTAACTGGACAGTGTCATTCAAAGAGAAGATAAGAAGAGAGCAAGAGGTTTTCTTGGGTTATTTAAATGGATATAAGGAAGCGCGTTGAGAACAAATAAAGGTATAAATAACGTCCCAGCTTCCAAGCCTGGGTTTTGTTCTAATCTAGAGAATCAGCAAGATAACAGTCCACAGGTTTTGAAACGGACAGAGGGAAAGTGATGAATCACCCACTAGAAAATGCATTTGAGCCACATGTTTGTTACCAATGTCTGAGATAGGGAGCTATATCAAATGAGACTGCATACTGGTGCCATGGTGTTGAGACACAGAGGATGCAGATTCATAAGGTACTTTGTATTAACTAAACAGTGCTAGGAATCAGATTGGACACATCAGATTTATGTAAGACTGCAAGACACATGCTTTACAGGCCGCAATGTGAGACAAGGGAAGTTAGTTGTGCTTCTACCTTTGAGGCCAACTATAAAACGTGCAGAAGTCTGCCAGCACATTTCTATCCACGAAGTTCTCTCTCAACAGTGCCATGTGACCTCCTTAACTTCACTCGAGTTCAGGTTCAAGCATAAAGAAACTCTTGGTCAATATATAAAATTAGGATATGGCTTCCCCACATCAAATGGTAGAGGAAGGATTCACTTAGTAATTCTGTAAAGCATCTTGGAAGCGCTGGAAAAACCCTGCCATGGGAAGGCAGGGAGTCCCTTCCCTAGCACGAGGTACTGCAAGCTAGGCCAGTGGGATACTTCACCTCTGCGTACTTCTCAGAGGGGGAGCTAGGGTTGGTGTTTTGGAAACAAAAATAGAATCTATCAATATTATACAGGGGATATTTAATGGTCTTTTAAAACAAATTTCAGTGAAACTTATTTAAATTGAGTGTCGTTATTTGCATGAAGGAACTGCAAAGCTGTACTAGGTGTCAGAATAAAAGAGTATTTCCAATAGTCACATCTGTATATTTTCCAATAACTGATCGTGGGACTTTTCTACTTTTTTTTGTAGTTGAACAAAAAAATTCATAACGACTGCATCATTCTCAGATTCCAGTAGGAAAAAATGTTTAGAGTAAGCAGAGGGAAACTCAAGTCATCTTGAAAAGGATTTACAACCACCAAGCTAGCATATGTTCTGGGAAATTGGATTAACTGATTTTCCCTTAAATAAAGACATCAGATCTACCTCTTGGCATTTCTACTGCACTCATCTAATTCTACTCTCATATAAAATAACTAATCAGATTAAAAAGAGTTAGGCACAAATTCTAACGATACAGCACACATCAAGTGCTTCAGTTATTTTATATCTTCATAATAAATTTAAACAGTTCAAATAACAGCTTTCCACCAGAGCCTAGCTCTGTATTAGCCATCATTAAAAACCAGAATATCACATTAATCATTCCCTTGGAGAAAAAGAAGCCAATCAAGAAGCAAAACAACACAGACCCTGATAATAAATGATGCATATTCCTCTTTCTGTCATCATTACGTTTCTCACTGTGTTGTCATTTTGGTTTGAAAGCAAGTGATGGAAATACTCTGTTTTATTGCAATCGACTTGTATTAGAACTCTAACTCTGAAATAATTTAGGACATAATCCTTTGCTAACCAGACAAAAAAAAAAAAGCAGCAAGTGAGGAGCCTTCCCCATTCTGACTAAAGCTCACCTTGCACACCAAGGCACAGGAGGAGGCCATGGGGTCTGGAAGGCAGGCTGACTGGTTTACACCTTTACATGCCGGGTGAGAAAGCAGCCCCAGTTGTCTTGCAACCTGCACGTACGCACAGGAAGGTATCCAGAGTAGACCGTAGGAATCAAGAAAGGAAAAGGTTCAGAACATACTTGAAAATTCTGAGAGAGAGATTCCTTCTCCACTCTCCAGGACAGGTTTTAATCCCACACTTAAGCAAAGCCACCTCTAGTCATTCCTCTCACACCAAAGTGGTGAAACTCCTGCTATATGACTTCTGACCAACCACACCTCAACCGCCTGAATAAAATACCAATTACCATCTCTGAGTCCAATTCAAAGAATCACTCAGAGCAGTAAAAATTAGTCAGGTAGTTGGAAAGAGGAAGGAATTGTACCTTTTTTTCCCCCAAGACTTTGTAAGCAGAGAAAAGAGGTATACTCACAGGTAGTGCCGATGAAAAGCAAGGATATAGCAGATGTTATGTTTAACACAAAACGCATCAAGAATCTCAATATTCAGACCACCAGCTTTTCTTAATGCATTCTCTCTCTCTTTGTGATGACACAAATAAATCTTAAGTGCTAGTCTTTGCACGACAGGTGTTGGTACAGTGTATAAAGAATTGATTTACATTTTTTACCTCTAAGGAAACTCTGAACTCAGTTCGATGCCTTAGCCCAAACCAGCAAACATAATAAAGAGGAAACCCACCCCCCACATCCATCTTACTAAGACACCAGAAAGGCATTTCTGAGCTCACAAAAATAATGAGAAAGAACAGCTACTGCACCCATATTTTAAGAACTTGTTATATAATCTGCACCAAAACCTCTGCTAGAGCTCAACTGGTCAAGCACGATTCCATTTATTGCTTTTTTTTTTGGTCAAAACAATAACTCTGTGACAAAAAGGATCTGATGCATTTCTTGACTCAGTTTCTTATGTGTCCCATATTCAAGGGTATGGTCGATTGGAAATTTTTCATCAAAAACTATGATTATAAATTTTTTCCTTAATTGTAGTTAGAAAAGACAACCAAATCATCGATATAAAAATAACCTATTTTATTTTTGGTTTGTGAAAATTAGAAACTATTTAAGAGTTCATTCCAATCACGCACAGGTGAATTTTCTTAGCTGTCAGTTTTGACTCTGGAAATGCCATCCTATCCAACTCCAAATTAAGATGCCCCTGCAGCTTCCCCTGCTGTAATTGCTGAGTTGCTCAGTCTAATTTACTTACACTCCGAATACTATCAGAGTAAGGAAGCGCTGCAATGCTCCTACTGCAATTAGTCACTGCAGGTGGCTTTCAGTGGCCTCAATGCAGGCATGTAACGCCATCTAGATGCTCTGTCCTCCAAAAGGTGTGGCTGGATTGCTCATACCTGCCACGCTGTAACTCTCTTGAGCTGCTTTTAAGTGCCCCAAGCAGCCTCACCTCATCCGTGAGCCTTCCAGCCATGGGCCCAGGAGCTCCACATGAGCTCCAAGCAGGGCCTCCAGTCTTCGCTTGCGTTCTATTGTAGGTCCTTGTTTCTTTTCCTGTTCTTATGGTGTTTGCATTTGACACCAAACTAACTTGTTGCCTTATTTTAGCCTGACACCACTGATGTGAGCAACTGCTACTGTCACCACTGTGGTCTCCTTACCTGGCTCCAGAGCTGGGGGACTGTGCCCTGCAGATGAGCTTGTAGCCAGGCCAGTGTAGTATCTGTCCTTGTCTCCCTGCCTGCCTTCCCTTAGGAACTAACTGTTCTTACTGGTTTTTTACATTATTAGCACCACAGAGATGCCAGAGATGCTCCTGCATACTTGAATCTTACCCTATAATAATTTTTTTCTGTGTCTTCTTTTTTTTTTTGTTTAGAAAAACCATAAATACTAGTATCCTACTCATATAACCTTAGAGCTACTGGAGTCTAATTGTACACTCAATAACTCTGCTCAGTTGCTTTCTAACTGTGGGGAAGTCTCTGCTTCCTAACTGACTCCACTTTCATTGCCAGAGCTCCACGGCCTTCAATCAGGCTCAAAACTTTGAGCTGAGTTACTAAATAACTAACCCATAATAACATCACCTCCCCACCAGCGCTGCCGATGAGGTTTCCTGACTGTATTCCCACTTGCATTTGGGGCATCCCAGTTCCCAGGTACTGCAACAGAGCTGACAGGCTTACATCAGGCTTGGGGGGAGCAGTGTATTGCAAACACTGACTGGTTTTGCAGTCCCTAAATTACATTCATCCATGGTTACACTGAAAGTGACAGTGTCAAAAAATTAAGTCCTCTCCCTTGAGTGGCAGGTTATAGTGATCACTGAACCATACGTCTGTTTAGCTTCCTTGGCAGAAAATAAGCTTTCATTAACTGTCACTACGTCTGAAAAGAAGCGGGTGGAGGGAAGGCTAAAATCAGGGTAAGAGAAACATAATTCTTCTTCAGGGGATCACAGGATTTTTAGCATGGAAATTCTACAGGCTGATTTTTCTGTGTTATACTTGAGTTTATGCTGCAAAAGAACAGGAGGCTCTGGGGACTGGATAATGGGGTCTTTTAGCACTAGGTCACTGCTGTGAATCCAGATCAGGTCACCAATAATGGCAGTTTAGTTGCCCGTGTTAATTCTGCTGATTGCCTCAGTCCAGGGCTGGAGAAGATCAATAGCTACAAATAGCCCATCACCACAACTGCCATTATTCAAGTAAGTTCAACAAGAATACTAAATACCAAACAAAAGGTGGAACAAACCTTATTCTCACTCACAGGCTACTTCTAAGACTAGGTCTAAGCCTAGGAGCAGGGTTCCCATAAGCAGAACAACAGATGCATTTGCCCTTTCTCCAGCGTACCTCCAGCAGAGCAGCAGTCATGATTCCATGACTTCAGTTTGGATATACTTTTGCGTGAATCAAAGGTTTATTTTCTGTAACCAAACATGAGTCTCTTTTCAGAATGTGATGGTATCTTAAACTAAGGCTAACGGAAAAATCCTTCCCTAGTCAAAGTTTATTAAAGACTGTACTGGTCTTAAGATCTCTCAGGATTTCTTTGGTCTCAAGCTGTAAGGTAATAAAATCACATCCGGACAACATTAACTGTGCCATTTAACAATAACACAAAAATAAATGGACATACATAACCCCTGGATCTGTAAGAGACAGTCTCAGCCCATCCAGCACTACAAATACTCACATAATACTCAAAACTAATACTCCATCATAATCCTACTTCATGCACAACATCGTGACAGCACAAACTTCTATGAGTGCTTTAGCTGCGTATTTTTTCCTGAATTGTTTGGCTACCTTTTGAATCTAACCTCAACTCTGAATGCATTTCATCTGTAATACTCGTTTAGGATACCCAGAAACACCTTTGTCGCGTTTCAATCTTCACCTGTTGAAGCGTGTGCAATTCCAATACCAGAAAACGTTTTGAGTTCTGCAGGTACAGCTGCTTTTACACGGTGGCCAAGCATGGGAAAACACTGGAGTGCAAGAGGACAGGAAGTTGAGGTCGAACATTTTAGACCTATAATCATAAGCCCCTGTAAATGCATCAGAGAGAGAAGGATGCATTTACATCTGAACTTTTTCTCCCCAACCACCACAACTGAACACTGGCAAGGCAGCATCAGCAGTTCCAAGGGGAAAAAGAGCTTTGCACTTCTGCTGGAGTGATCCCTTCTGACCTAATTAAATGATCTGCATTGACAGACTCCTGGGGAAAGTCTCACTGTGCTCTCCCAGCTGGAGGAAGAAAAAGATAACTGAGGCCTGCTTGAGGGAAATAATGTGAAAGTGTCTCCTGGGGAGCTCAGATCTGTCTGATGTTTTTAAAAATGCAAGAGCAGCAGGTGAATATAAAACCTAGGGAAGCATCTTCCCCAGTTTTAGGAAAAGCCAGTGACCCACTTTCTCTTTAAGATAAAGGTATCATCTGCAGGTCTAGGTGCTCCTCAGTGCACAAAGCCAATGAAGAATCAAGAAAGGAAGATTTCCTGCAGGAGAAAAGGGTCCTGAAGCAGAATATGAAGCCCTGAATTTAAATAAGCTATGGCCAATAGCATAATGAGTAGCTGAGAATGAGAGCAAAATGAGCAAATGATAGAGCAATTACGACAGAATGCAAAGAACTGCCAGCATAAAGCCTGCAAATACTGTAAGCCATGAAAATCATAAGTCACTTAATTGTGGAGCTTTTTCATCTGCTGTCTTCTTTTGCCGAGCCCTTGGAATCTTTTTCTGAGGTGCTCTTTCTCTAACCCATAGCAGATATTGCTTTTCCCTTACGAGCATTAACTGCTGCTGTTTAAAACACCATCCCGTGGCCCCAGAAGGGGGTGTTCCGTCGGGGATGTTTAGCCTGGCAGTGGTGCTCAGCATTTCTCCTTCCTTCCTCCCCCAGGGTGTTGTACGCTGGCAAGCCTGCAGACTTTTCTTTACACAGATGGGGACGATTTGGGGTTTGCTTTTTAATATGCCCCAATATAGTTAGAGGATGGATAGATTTAGACTGTGAAGCTTTTCAAGTGCCATCCCCACCTGTTCAGTGGTAACAACGTTGAAATAAGTCTGTCAGTGAATTCCAGCAAGTACAAGTGTTCATGGTCTTTTGTATCAGTGTCTTGTTCTCATCTCTTAACTCTCTCTGTTGGTTTTTTTTTTATAAGATGTTTTGTAAAACACCAATACCACCACAATCTCTCTAGACTGAGATGCACTACATCTGCTTGGGATGTAGAAGGCTGACTCTTTCCCTATATACATAGGCACACTAAATAAGGTTAAAATGCTCTATTGGAGATCGTGATTTTTTTCCTTGAGCGCTGCAACAAGGAGAGTGAAAGTAATGAAACTAATTCTGATGAATCACATTCAGGTTAAAGGTACCTGCTTTAGAACTGGAAGTATGGAGCTCTAATGACTTCATTCAGTTGATAAGTATCATAGCACCTTAGGTGAATAGTGCTCAAATCACCTAGCACACTGAAAAAGATCCTGGCACCTACACAGCATTTTCAAGATTTGTATGGCTTACCATTCTTGTACTCACTGTGATGTAACGCTGAGAAACAGGCTCATGTTAAAACAGATGATCACAGACCTGGCTCAATCTATAATTTATGTGCAAACTGAGGTTTCCTGTGAATTTTAAATGAACAGCATGATGTTACATTTGGTAGCAATTTTTTATTGTGCTAATATCACCCTGGAACATAAGCTTCTTCAAGAGGTCACTGAATTCCAACTGTCATAAAGCTGAAGATAAAAACCTCAGTACGTATGCAGATTGCACACATCTAATGACATTTCTTTTTAGCTGTATTCTCAAGTAGCCAAGTAAAGCTCTAAATCTGATTATATATCTAAATCTGCAGTGTAGTCTGGACGATAGGCAGATGCACCCCTAGCCATCAGGTTATAATTCCAAGCAAAAGAAATCTGTGTGCGTGAACATCAAGTGATGAATACGTGTTATTGTTCTTCAAAGAAAAAGCCTCAGGATGAAAAATTTGCATATGTATATGATGCTTTACCTCCTGGCTGCACTCTGTCTGCACACAGATCTGCAGGAGGCACATCTGTAGCTTTTCTTTTCAAGGTCTTTTTACTCTTTAGATGCTTGTCCAGTTTATCAGAGCTCTCTTTTAACCTTCCTTTTTGTCTGTCTTAATGAGCCAACTAATTCATTTTTAAAATCCCCCCCCAAAGAAGGATGCAAGTTCTCCAAACTGCAAGGAATGTGCCATCACGGGGGGGTGGGGGTGGTAGAAAAAGATTGATGAATAGCTCATTAAACTGACAACGAAAGGACTAGAGCAGAACTCTCAGCTGTGTTTCTGAATTGCTGCCGAACCTACGGCAAATCAAATTCTTTCTCTGCACTTCTCCCCTTCTATCCCATCTCTTCTGTTTTGACATCCATTTTCAAGGCTTCTACTACTGCCTGTATGAAGAGAACTGAAGACTACAGCACCCGCAGCATATAACAAAATGACTTGGACACCAAACACAAAGCTACTGCTTTTGTCACTGTTGTGGTTTGTGGGATTTCTTTTTTGGCAATCTTGTCACCAAAGTCAAAGGAAGCAAACTGGAAAGCTCCTTCCCTTATAGCCCACTAGGTTTAGTTTTAGATGAAATTCAGAGGACAAAAAACAGACCTTCCTTTTTATTGTTCTAAAAGACAGCAGTGATCAGAGCTGAGAACCTTCGTCTAATGCATGCTGGGTTAAGGCTAAAAGTTTTACAGTACATCTCCACTTGCTCACGCTAGCTGCAGGCTTCTTTAATGGCTCTAACATTTTCCCCAGCTACACGTCCATTGCCACCAGTGATTCCAAATTTGTGCTTCCCCTGTTCACATGCTCTAGATGGAGAGGTTCCTCCCCTGGAATTACCATCTTGTTGGTGTCAGCAGCACTGGCAACTCAGCTTCTACGCAGCTAAGCTGCCCTTAGCACTTCTGCTTGGTTAGCACCAGGAGTAAAACAAAAACCCTAAACTGAGATGAGTGAGACTGTGATGGTTTTGTATTTACAGCAAGCAGATGAGTAGGGAGATGCCATCTTAGGTAGGTGCTCTTCTTTTATCACTGTTTATATTGAGGGTATAAAGTTTAACCTAGGTAAAATTATTCATTTAATAGACTTCAGAAAAACAATTAATCTATCTTCTACTAGCGTTTATGCTCTTTACTAACAAAAATCCAAAACTACGTGGAAAAATCCACGCCCATGGTGATGTTATGCTTGCTTACAGAACTCCAGCTTTGAGTTTCTGACCTGCTTGCTTTTAAAATTAGTGTTACATATTTCATATGGGCATATTTATCATAAGCTCCCTCCTTTGCTTGAGGTAGCAAAGAATATAGCATCATTTTTTATTAGGGAATTGCTCCGTAGGTGTGACTTAGAGTTAAGGTAAGACTGAAGTCCCTGTCTTCAAAATGAGACTTATCTGAAGTATTTTATATTCTGACCAGCTTTTTCTTTGGTTTTAAGCTAAGAAATAGCCCTTTTCTTTCAATTACTGTAGTTCTGATACATAGAACAAATTGATCTCGATGCTCTTTTAATGATATGAGTAAGGCGTAAGTAAAAAATTCTCCCAAAAGATACTTGACTCAGATTTGTTCCATCCTTGCCTACAGGTTGCATGAAATCACCAAATTATATTAATGTTTGGAATGTACTGTCATGTCCACAAACATCCTCTCTGCTCTTTGCCTGCTGTTGAGGAAGATGCTGTTGGAAGTAATGATTGGCAGTAGAATAATACCTAAGCCTCAGTAGTGTGTGAACAGTGTGGCTATAGATTTTCTTTACTACACACTAGTGGATTTTAAGATCTCCAAGTATTGAACACTTAACATTAATTACATAAAGTTCAAAGAAACTATTTATTGTAAACTACAACATTGCATTAACAGAATACTTCTGTACTTAATAAATGAAATGCAGGAGTTTGCTTCCAGTTTAACAACATGAAACCTGAATATATTTTAGCATTACTCAACAAATGCTACTTATCCAAAGAATTAAAATACTTAATGGAGATATTTACAGTAAGTTCCCCCAGCAGCACAGCTGCTAGGTACCCTCTGACTACCTATAGTCACAGCTAGAAAGCAGACCCAGCAGTTTATGTGCCACTATTACTATGTGAAAAGGAAAATAACAACTGCTATTTCTGTTGTTCAACGTAGGATGCACCACCAGCTATTATAAAAGGGTCCTGAACAGATCCTTGTTGGCTCTGCAGCATTCCAAAGGGGTGGCCTAATCTGCAGGCACCCCAAAGCACAGCTGAATTTGCAGTCCAGGGCTCTGCACCACCATCTGTTCAGCATTCTGAACTGCCAGGCACATCTTCCAGACCAAAAATACATTTTTTTTTTAATGGCACAAACTTATTTTTCTACGAGCAATTAAGGCAGCTCCAGGAGATAGATTATTACAAGATGCACTTAAGTCACTGAAATGTTAATTGGATATTCCAGACCAGTCAGAACAACACAAGTCCATTTTCCAAAGCTTAACTGATTTAGAAGATATGGTAAAGAGAGTCCAACCTACTGTCCTCAATAAAACAGGTCAAGTCCTGCACTCCTAGTTGCACAAATGTGCACTTGATCATAGCTACACACAAATATGCATGCAGATTATAAAGTTACTGGTGTACAGTCGTAGAGGTAGCAGCAAGTCATTTAGGATGCTTCTCGGAGAATTTTTGATAGACTTCGACCACTTCATCTTGGGAACAAAGAAGAAGTTGGGGAAAGAAGTGGAATAATATAAATTGTGATGGTAACAGCATATTCACAAAGAAAATCTCTTTAGGGTGTAATTAGCCAGGGCGATTTCTTAGTGCTACAAGTGGTAAGGGCACAGGTTTAAAACAAAAAACAGGGGACAAAAAACCCAACACGTTTTGTGAAGTCTGATTTTTCATGGCATCTTTAGTCCATCTGCTGCTGGGCTAAAGCACAGTATATATGCAGCAAGTTTCTCAGCATTTTTGAGAATATATGGTATTGTTTGGTTTAGATCATAGATTCTTTGTGCTGCTATGACTGACGACACAGTTCATACCGTGTATTATCTGACAATACTTAATAAACATATTTACTGTACTGGAAGAGAGCCAGGACCAGCACAAGCTTTTCCTTCAAGTACCATCTCTCCAGTACTAAATTCCAGCTGCTTACTTCCTTACAATTTTATTGTAAGGAATTTGTCATGATGAAGATGTTAAACCCCCAGGCAAGATTCTACACTTGTGTCAGTGAAAAGAGAAGAGGACTGTTGGCATAGGATTGCCCAAATACTCTCTCTAGTATTTCCCTGTCCCTCTTGAACTGGAGAGACCAGAGCTGAACACAATACTCCAGGTATGGTCCCACTAATGCAGAGTAGAGGGGGAGGAGAACCTCCCTACACCTGCTGGCCACACTCTTCTTCTTCCTGCACCCCAGGATGCCACTGGCCTTCCCAGCCACAAGGGCCCATTGCTGTTCCATGGAGAACTTATTGTCCACCAGGATGCCAAGGTCCTTCTCCATGGAGCTGCTTTCCAGTGGGTTTACCCCTCACCTGTACCAGTACACGGTGCTGGTCCTCCCCAGGTATAGGACTCCATACACTTATCCTTGTTGAATTTCTTCAGGTTTGCTTTTGCACAGCTCTCCAGCCTGTCCAGATCTCACTGGATGGCAGCACAGCCTGCTGGTGTATCGGCCACTCCTCCCCGTTTACTATCAACAGCAGACTTACTGAGGACCCACTCCATACCTTCATCCTTCGGTCTCTATTGCCCCCCCGCCTTTTTGACTGTACTAACCCAAAGCATAAATCCACTCCTCCCTCCCCCCCTTCCTAGTGGATGTTGGACTTGGGAAGTGGCCAGTCAGAGCTTGCAAGCGGTTGCAGAAGTGATCTTTAATTAGCAGTGTTTCTCTAAGCATCTATAATGCTGTATAAATGCCACTTCTGTGTATCGTAGTGGAAAACCTGCCTGCAGCAACTGAGTGATAAATGGCTCTTTTTTTTTTTTTAAATTGGAAGTCAAAATTAATAACTTATCCCTTCCTCTGCTCTCAATATCCATTTAGATTATTTAAATATATTATGACTTTTTCATTTTTTAAATCACTTTTTGTGAGCTCTTGGATATCAGCCCTCACTTCAAGTATTCATTGATATTAATCAGTTCCCATCGTCTACCCGGTGTTTGTTCTAGGAGTCATTATTGTTATAACTTAGAAACCTACTTCAATTTTTTTATTTTTTTAATTTTACCAAAAGAAGCTGCTGAAGGCTTCCATCAAGTTTAAGATAACTAAAGCAAAGAAAGCAATGTGAAGGGGAAGAACAGCATATAGCATAGCATTTACAATAAAAATAAGGGCTGTTCAGTGAAGTGGAACATTGCCTTACAGAACTGAAGTTACAGAAATATCCTAATTTTTATAAAATCCATTTTTAAAGCCAAAGCATCATCTATCTGAAACTCTCGTGCAGGATGTAGCTAATGTCAAGCTTGAATAGTTAGGAGAAAAAGTGAAATCTAATGTGCTTTTTATCTACCATTTGCTTTCATTCTCCATCCTTCTGTCCTCTCCATTAACCACTGCTTCACTGGCTGAAAGAAACTATAGTAATACACTAGTACAGCCTATTATTTTAAACCAGCTCCCACTGCCTAAAAGAAAAAGGAGAAAGAAAACAAATATTTAGCTATTTCATGCTGAAAAGATAGGTACCCTGTAATAATCCTTTTCTAATACCCAATGCCTAAAATGAGAGATGAAGAAATCACCACCTCCCATAACATCCTGAAGTGCTACAAACCAATCAGTGCTATCAGTACATGGACCAAACCCTTATCGACAGCAGAGACCCCTCAAAGGACTGGTGTCACTTGGAAAGAAGCTCTAGAGTATTTGTTCTATCAAGACAAAGTTTACAATGTGAACATGAACAAGCTCAGCTACATGACCTAAAAACCACCTTAACAAAACCCACGAGCAGATTAGAGTGCGAAGGAAGAGAAAAGCAATGGGCTCCTCATCTTCCTCTCAATACTCAACCAGGTAGGAGCTTTCAGTGTACTCGATAGAACTTTCTCATTAGTCCTTCAGTGATAAATTCATTCTTTCAGGTTTCTAGCTCTGTTACACCTTACTTCACTTCAAAAACACAGTTAGTGGAACCAGGAAGGGAAGAACTTCACAGTTACACAAAAATGTTCAAGTTTCAAATTCTTCCCTTCCCTTGCAGAGTTTCCAGGGAAAGCAGCAGCTCCAGGGCTCAAGAAAAACCCAGAGCTGAAGACACCCACTAAGTCTCTACCCTGAAATTCTGCCAGAGCATCCAATGAAGACACTCATTACCAGCTCAAGTTGGGGAAATATACTGGGATTCAAGGTTTGCTCATTTCAGACAGTTGTCCAAATGGCTGTAGGCTTCTCTGAATGCAGATTAGCCTGCCAACTATTAATTTACTAAGATTTAACTTACTTGGTTGGGGGCTTTTTCTGCTTGTTTTTGGTTTCTGGTGTTTTGTTAGTTTGTTTTTTAAATAAGATCAAACTTACTTCCCCAAATGCCTTTGTTTGTTTCTAGCAATTTCAAGCAATGGATTTAAGAAAACCTAAGGAGCTGCTCCACTAAGCGAAGGCTGACTCTTGGTGGGAGGTGTTTGCAGAATGGCAATTACTTGATTTGACTTCAGCATTTTATCACTTTTACTATTCACACAGACGTTGCACTGCGAACAAGAGATATTAGGGGTACAAAACTGAAGGAATCCTATGATATGCAAACCTGAGGTTTGGCATTTCCACAGAGTTGTCAGATTCATGCCGCAGAATTGTTCTGGAGCCTGTGTAAAAGAATTCTGTCTATCTGCTGAGAAAAGTGATAACAGTGCATATTATCTAGGGGAATGAAAACTTTATAAATTGCAAAATAGAGCAAAGATCAAAGAAATGGCAGAGAAAATGGAGAGCAAAAAAGATTCACATGTAGAATAGCAGACAGAGCTGTCTAAGAGACTGCGAGACAAAAATAGAAGCACTGATCTTTATATAGTAAATTAGTACAGAAATTCTGGAAAAGCTACATACAGAATAAGACTGATATTAACTGATTAACATTAATAAAGAGGGAAAAAAACCACATGTGAAATGCTTACCAAAATTCTTTATTAATTGGCACTACTGATGCTACCTTGCCCACAAATGCCCTAAGTATCTCACAAGGCACGTAGGACTTGCGAACCCTGTATTCAAGAACTCCACAAAACTGGGATGATGGACAGTTGAACTTAAACCAAGTGAAGTATCTACTGATAAGACTTTCCTACCTCTGTAAAATCACAGGCAGTTTGGTGAGCAAAATTATTTCACTGTAACATTTTAATTAGTTTACCTCTTCTAAAGCTTTCTGACAGGTGTGGATTTTAGAGAGGGATTTCAATGAGAGTGAAATATCTGGCAAGTATATACTGCACCTAATGAGTTTGGAATCTAATGCTCTTTGGTTTGCCATAGGACATAAGCTCCTGAATCACACTGCAGAATTCAGAAGCACTGAAAAGAAACCTGGTGGAATTTCTCAAACTCAACAACTGCTTATGCTCAATTATGTATCACGATTCTAAAATCACAGTAGCAACAAGGTATTATCTGCCCTTAACACCCCAGCACGGAGGTTTGGATTTGTGTCTACTTATATAAAAGATCCCCATTGTTTCTTCTGGTCAGCTCGAGGCTTCTGAAACAACCTAGAGACTCAGTGCAGCAGGATGTCTCTATTTCACGTACGCAGGCCAGGCCCTGAAAGGCAAACACGAGCATGATCGTGGTTACATCAGAAACCAAAAAGCAGCAACAGAGGTTGCAGCCCTCAGGTAAAGCAAACATATACTGGGAATCCATTTTACACAAGTGGGAGCTACAAGTATAGGCAAACGTTGCAAATGCCCTTCCCAAACACTTCCAAGTGTTGCTAGAAAAGGGAATAAATATTTCTTTTTAACAAAAATTTGAGCTAGATACTGTGACAGACTCCCCTTGCTATGTTTTCTATACATACCTCCTCTATTTTTGTTTTTAAACCTTTTCTCCTTCTCCCACTCTCTGCAGACTCACCAAGATACACCAGGAATCCAGAAAAACTGGCATTAAGGGCTGACTTTTGAAAGCCTCAAGGGTGAATGGATTTGAAGTCTTACAGTTAGTTTTGTACGAGCTGAACACGCGGCGATACAAAGTTGTAAGTAAGCGCGTGTGAACTCCAGCTCTGCTTGCTCCACCAAGAAACACGAGGATTGCCCCCAGTACAGGGTTTTTTCTAAACATTCCCCTTCCCTCTTGTCCTAGATGTAAGAATATTTTTTTCTGGTCTAATAAACAGTTTTAAACCACTTGCCATTTCTCAGATCTACAAGCCCAGGGACATTCTCAACTAAATGAGATTTTTCAGCTGTCACTTAGTAGCTGGATGTGAACCTGACAACTGGGAACCTAACTGCTGATATCTGCTGCTACCACCACAGGAACAGTTATCAGACTGCAAAAACTAAGTGATTTAAACCAATAATTGTTTCCAAACTCTCTTTTACTCCATTTTCAGCAGACTGACACCTGTTGCCACGGAAACAGTCAGAGACCAGAGTTGCAGGGAAGTCAGATTCCCCCAGTTGCTCACTACAGCTTTGTACAAGAGAGACCATGAAAGCACACCCTCTAATGGTCTATTTTCCTTCTCAGCTGGTTCCTCATGTAATTCCATGCTCTTCAAAAAACCAGCCACCCAAGCACTATAAGACAAGATTCCATTTGATCCAGAGGTTTGAGGATTCTTTGGATTCCCATCACATCAACAACAAAATTTTTTCAAGTGTCCTCTCTATTAATGTGCCTTTAGCAAGAATCAGCAACAAGTTACTTACTCCTGCAGTCAAAATAGAGACAAACTGCCTGCTTCCTGTCTTTAAGCTGGACTTCCAGTCCCAGTTTGCATTCATGAATTTCAGGGTATAGACCAACACAAGCAATCTAACATCTTCAGCACAGCCACCATCTTCTGGCAAGGCTGGAGGAGTATCTGCCTCCCCTGGGGACTTCCCCCTGCACAGCTCGCTCTGCTTCAAACTCCGCACGCCATCAGCTGCCGCTTCTCATTGGGGCCTTCACGCCCATTTTAAATCATTAAGATCTGAACAGTTTAGCAATGTAATTGAGCAAACAGAACCAGGTAGTTCACAGCACAGCAAAAAAGGCTGCGGGCTGTCGTGATCACCAGGGAGCAAAACAGATGCAGTTTTCCAGGGTGCAAATTAATAGTCTGGAGTCAAACTGACCTGAAATTCAGACACCAGCCCTGGAACAGTTTCTGCTAAGCACAACCACTTCAATATCAAAGGCTTTAATCTATTTAAATATTCACTAAGTAAATTTTAAATATTTTAAATTCTGTATGACAGCAATTATTCTGGTCTTTTGATCAGGACCTTTTTTTTTTTTTTGACATTGTATTTCCATAAAGCCTCGAGAGATTTGTAGCTACACTTCCAGTGCTCAGTTCACACAGTATTGATTTAGAAAAGTGATACCAGAGGCAAAATCCACAGGGCTCATGGATAATGGTTATTTTGCTTAACGGCTGTTACTTGTTGGAGAACTAACCCTGGGAAGCAATTGGATGGCAAACACACTACAGGCAATTAAAAAACACAACGCAGTGTCTGACAGACTTAAAATTATACTTGGGCCACCAACTTCAGTTTGAACTACAGTTTGCCCATACACCTACTTCCCACTTTCATTCTGCACTGGTGATAAGGGCAGGCAACCATGGAAACACAGAGCCCCTGCAGTACGATAGCCAAGCACAACTGAGTCCTTCCTCGGCCCTCATTAAGTGTTTCAGTACACAACACATTCTTACAAGTCACTGAGTTACTATGACTTAATAGTTTATCAGCCATCAGTTTCAATACACAACCGAACACTTACTGTTGGCTCCCCACACGTAGAGTGTTCTGGATCAGCTTATAGCACAACCTGCAGCGATCATGTCACAAGACGGGCTCGGCAGGCAGACAGACGGTTGGTAGGCTATGGGAACTCTTTTGCTTTTGATTGTATGTCCGTGCCCTGGGGAATCAGGTGGAATCACAGAGGCACTGCTGTGCACACTTTGAACAAGACACCAAGAAACTTATTAGAGACAGATTTTTGATACCTGGACTATTTCCATTCTGACTTAAATCAATGAAAGCTCCATTACATCTACACTAAGTACCTGGGAAAGCTCATCCTGAGTTTCTTTTTGGGATGCTCAGCAGAAGAATAGGCACATTTTTTTTCCCCTCAATATTAAAGATTAAAAGAGATATCTATAAAAACCTCCCCGTGTTTTCAACATGGATTACATTGTGCACTTCAGACTTTTGCTGTCACACTTTCACACAGCTTGCCAAATGCTTTAAAAGGTCTCAGAGTTTGTGAACTCGGGTTCAACTAATTAAAGCAAATGGAGAATTCTGAAGTCATGAAAAACTGAAGACATCAATAAAACATAAAGCCTAGTAGGTCAGTCCAGAAGTCAGCAAGTCCATTTGCCAGCTGCTGAATAACGACAAGGATGAGGAATGCCAAGTAGCAACGGGAGCTTGTGGAAATAACAAGAAAGGTCCACTCGGCCCCGCGTTCACTGCGGAACAGAGAGAGGTATGCAGCTTGTCCTTTGTAAGTGAATCGGAAAGACTAAGACTGTCCTCTGAATGGGCATTTCTGATATGCCATTTTATTCTCTGTGCCATTCTGCACCCACCGACCGAGGAAAACAGAGCACTGGGATGGTACACAGGAAACTGGAGTTCTAGTCCTTGCTCCAGCCCTTCAGCTGAGTGACACTGGAAAAGCCACTGACTTCATCCAAGACCCTGTAAATGATATTCGACTTTGCAGAGTGAGATTAATTGATGGAAATAAAGACTGTAGGTGTAATTTTCTTAGTAGGCAACAAAATAAATTAATCATCTCAACAATGGGAAAAAAATATCCTCTGACCGACTGTAGTGGTATCCAGCTGTCTCCACATACAAGACATTTTAATTGCAAATTTTGCAGGGCAGGAACTTTCCTGCAGCTCTCAATCTGAACACAACAAATAACAATTAGAAACACAATAGGCTATATTATCACCTACTTCATCAGCTCGGCTACCGAATAGAAAGAGGAGGAGAACTGTTATTTGCTCTGTAGCAAGATCTCTCCAATTCTGCCTGAACCAATACACAGCGTGTGTGTGGTTGTGCATGTAAGTACAGCTGTCTGTCATACGGAGGCACTGTAGCCTTACATAATCCTGCTCCTAAGTATGCTAGGAGCATGGACAACTGCACCTGGCTTCCTTTATGCCTTTTATGTTGGCTATACAATTCACTTGCCTTCCTCCTAATATGAGCTTCTCCAGCCTGTGAACCATTTTGGTTTGCTATTGATATGCTGGTAGTTTCTACAGGTTCTAACCACGGATGGGTCTTGTCCCAGATAGCGCACAGACACAGCAAAGGCAATCTCCAGCCTTAAGGAGCTCCCCATTAAAACAGACAACACATACATGGGGAGAAAACTCTTCTTATTTAGAACTGCTACTTAAATTTGCTTTGCATTCCCCAATTTCCTTGCCCACTCAGGCAGCTTTCTTTGTATGACCTCGGGCAGGATCATGCCAAACAAAACCGCTTGAGTTGGTACCAGTACATCCACACAGCAAACTGCAGCACCCACACGGAGACGCCTGCCTAGGACCCACTGCTGGAGAGGGAGGCTACAGAACGAGCAGTCTGCCAGCACAGGCCAATGCTTTCCTCTTCCAACAGTCATGCTGAGCAGCAGCTGAGAGCCGTCTGCCTTCTGCCTTGGTTTCAGTACACACCCGGCCACGGGTGGGAGCAATTCACACACACCGACCCGTCTGAGCTGAATCCCCAGTCGCCAAAGCAACTGTAAGGTCAAATTCTGGCCACAGGAAGGAGCTAGGAAATAATGCTTTTAAGAAGCTATGAAAGAAAAGAAATGGAGATGAAGAGACAGAGACAACAGTTTAAGAAAATGGTAATTTCTGAAAGGTATCTGGGTGAGATTTGGGTAAAAATAACAACGTAATCAGCTGCTCCCAGAATAAAAAGAGGCCCTGCTTGTTAAGAAAATACTGTGTTCATTTATAATTTTGGCTTTATTGATTGGCCCGTGAGGCAATTATTTGTTGGGATTTTTTGTTTTGTTTTTTCTCCTGGTAGGTTATGAGGTGATTGATCAGCAGGCATTACCACCAGTTAGGGAGAAGGTCACGGATTACGAGGAAGGAGAGATAAAAGGTAATCTACATACGCATCACATTCCTTAAGAATACATCTTCTTGGGGCCAAGATCATGTTTGTGCATCCATAACAGGCATGAGCCTTTTATACACTGCCAGAACACATTTATTTATTGTAAGGAATTCAGTAGAAATGGATCATTAAAAGAAAACATGGAAGGAAGCCCGGATTGATCAAAGTGTGCACAGACTGCTGACAGAAAACAGAGAAAATTATGCAAGGAACCATCAAACGAGCAAGAACTCCAATGGAGCAGAAGGAGGCTCTTCTGTTCATCTGCACTTCTATGCTTTGCATTGACATTGCACCAAAGGGAAAAAAATGGCTTGAATCAGGGCTTTGAGGTCTATGCTTGGCTCTGCTTAGTGCCTGCTCTGTCAATGGTAAGCAAGCCATTTCACCTTGCTGGGAAATCAAAGCGTAGGGTGAAAATGGCAAGATGTTCATCTTGAAATCAGAATTATGGGGACACTTCAGGGGAACTCTTGTCCAGTCTCTTGTCTGTGGTGCAGTACTTTCTCCACAAAATGAGAAACCTCTTTACAGAGTGATAACAAGACTCTGCAATGCTAATTTTGCAAAAAGCCTTGCAGATACACCAGTGACAAATGGCTTGAATATTTTAACTAATAAAATCCAGAGACATCAGCGTACATTTGCTTAGAAGGAAGTTAAAACTGATGTTCTTTATTGGAAACACATGATGACTTGCTGGATGCTTTCTCCTACCAGCATAAAGCTTTCTTAGCCTTTCCATAACGGGAAATGGGGCATTTCTTTTAAGTCCTGTATTGCAGGTGGCCTGCTTGTCTGAAGGAACACGTCTCCAAAAGGTTCTTGTGCTTCGCAAGATGAGGATTTTTCCCACATCATCAGTTGCTAAAACTGTAATTCTGTTTTCTCGCTTTGCAAAGGAAACAAAGCAACACAATGCCAGATACAGGCGAGCCAGATGACACAGCAGAATGGATAGCCTCAAACGGTGGTGTCCCGACAGGCTGCTTGAAGTACTCGGTCTGGCAGCTTGAAGCATCCATTCTGATAGTGCTGGCAAGTCTAAATATTTGTCCTTAGCAGCCAGAAGCACCAAATAGTTCAGTAGGAGATAAATCCTTCCTCCTTGAAACAGCTAGCAAATTGTCCTTTGTTAGGTTGAAAATCCCACTCCTGACTTCAGCCCAAGATCACCGGGGCTCGATTTTTATATTTAATCTCAAGTAATTGTACATGTTACTGATCAAAGGATTCTTAAGTCTCAAAACCCACATAATCTTTACAAGCAGAAGAAACAGCACCAGAATAGCAGCTCACAGTAGCTGAAGAACCGTTTTGACAGCAATTAATTCTTCAAGCTAATGAGAAACATGAGTCAGGATATTTCTAACTTGCAAGATCTATCCCCTCTCTGTATCATAGTTGAGAATGAGGACCTACAAGTGCAGACTTTCTACTAGCCTGATGACTGATTTTATCCTGGATAACCCTTAAACAACTCATATATAACAAATAAGATGACTTTTTGAACTCCATTTCCTCATTTTCAACTAGTGGTGCAATATTCTAGCTTAAGTATCTCAAATTCCTCACAAGGTTCTGCCTGGTATCGGATCACCTACAGTGATGTCCTGGTTTATGATTTTCACCTTGTTGGGAAGCCTTTCATTACTATACCGCAACTGGAATGTAGACGCCACAGAGGGCTTTTGGAAACCTGCCCGTCAGTGAGTGACAATCCAAAACTGGAATTCTTGTCATTGTTAAGCAGAATGGTCTCAAAGAGCTGAATCTGCACATTTTGCGTGCAGCACCATCACAGCTGTGTATAATATAACGCAGCTTGGTGAATCCAATTCTATTCGCACGCGTACGCGTGCACACACACAGGTGCATTGCCATCTCTTCCCATTTTTTCCTTTCTTTCTCCTTTTTTGTTTTCTCGCTTAAATCACAGGAATACGATTCCATTTGCGTAAGCCACTACATGTCTAAAGCAATCTGAGACTACACTGCTTAACTTAGTTTCAAAGTAGGTTCTCTGCAGAAACTTCTAGTCAATATTAAAGTGGAAGAAGCATGTGTGAAAATGAGCATTTTAAACCAACGTTCTCAAAATCAGAGTTACTCAGAGGATATATTTAAGCCAGTTATAAGTCTCTAGACATGAGAGCTGATTTTCAGCAGTTCTGGCCACCTGTGCAAGTGACAATACTGGCCCCTAAAAACATACAAGAGCATGGAATTCAATTCTAATGAACATTGTACTAGATTTAGATGCCTAATTCCGGGCAACAGGCTTTTTATTATATTCTAAATGTTATTTACTATATTCTGTAAGCATAAGACCAATTTGTGCATTTCTCATATACTAAGTTTTCTATTGACTTGCTTTCCATAAGCTCATTTTCAACTATCCATGTCATTCTTTGGTTCTACTCTCCTTGGTACTATAAATGCCTAGGGCTCATAAAGCTGCCAAAACACACTCGAAATTTATTGACAATCAAAGTCAGTTTTCCTCAGGTATTTACAAATATAATCTAGGGTAGCATCGCAGCCAAATCTTTCCGAAATTCTGATTTGGCTAAGAAGAAAGCCCTTAATTATCTGCCTTCTCTCCTCTCAGATTATAATTTATGTGTTCTGATAATTTTTCTCTTCTCAAAGCCAAATAGGCGTTTTGTAATGAAGTCTAGCTGGGTTCCCTTTGATAGTGCATTGCCTTAAGCAAATCAGCTGGTCTGGCCAAAACCGCTACAGGACTAGCAGCTCCTGGACTGAATCGTACACGAGTTAGTGCTACAGGAGAATCAATATGCTCCAATTTCTCCCTTCCTGGAAACAGGAAGCCTAAGCATCAGCTCGTTGAAGCACTAAAAACACTTGGGAGGGTTAAAAAATTTGGTGATATCTTGCCATTCGTCTCAGTCTTCTCCTGTGTTCTCCACCTGACGGGCCACAGCACACAGCTCTCGCAGATCTTCGAGGTGCAGACACGGAGTCTTGACAGGGAAGACGGAAGAAGATCCCGACTAACCATTTTTCAGTATAACCTCTTCCTCAGGCTCCAGAACGGGGTCAGTTAACAGAAATGGTCATTTCAATTCCACGAATGCCTGGGTTACGTCTGTACTGTCAGGCTGCGGGCCACAACGCAGCGCAACCTGCTACACAACCCACGTCCACAGATCCATGGTTTTTAAGACGCTGTTGCTTTAGCGTGGCGCATCCACAGTATTCTAAGGCCAAACTTGATTCCTGATGTCCCACCAACCCTTGCTGCACGACAATTTAGTGTCCACAAGGAAGAATCTTCAGCCTTGTCTGCCTGGTATCAGTGATGTTTCTGCTAGTTTTATATGGCACACCCAGACCAAGCATAGGCATCTTACCTACACTGTCATTAGATGTGTTGGGTGTGCCCTGTAAAAGGATGGGACTGGCATCAGTCTTCTTCCTTAGTGTTCCAGGACTTACTCACATCCAGGGAGCTGTGTGGAGCGCGGTGAAGTAGCCCGGATGCAGGGCAGACAAAAATTTGAGCACACAGTTGCACTTACACTTAAAAGACATAGATCAGATGCTACTGAAAATGGTACTTAAATCTTGCTGGCAGGAAGACCAACAGTATTGATTGCGGTGAATTTTCCAACAGCCAAGATTTAGGTCTACTTTAGAAGAGAAGCAATTACTAAAAACGAATGAGATCAGAGTTCATGAACAGCACCAAATTAGCTAGCAGAAGAAACTCCCTGATGTTTAGATTTATCCCCAGGTTATACACTATGAATCTGTACACACGGCAGCAAAACAAACTCTTATAAAATTAAGTAGTCCCACATCAACTTGAAACAAACAAACAAACCCAAGCCAAAACATATATGACTTTTAGAGGAGACCTATTTTAATGAAAAAAAAAAAAGCTGAAAAAACACCCCAAAACCACCTTTCTGTTAAGAAAGCAAGAGGAGATCAAGGCCCCACTTGGCGAACCTATTCACCTAGAATAACAGATTACATAAAATAGCAGGCAAGTGTCAAAAAGGCTGAAGGCTGCTTCATTATTACTTGAGATGTGACCGCAAATAATATTCTGATGATGTCAGTCTCCTTTGCACAATTAATTATGACTGAGGGAATGCTCTACACAATTCACTGATTAGACTTGGAATTAGAGCAAGAACTGTCTTCTAAAGATTGTCATAACCAGCTAGCACAGGAAAACATTCAAAATTTGTGGAATCCTTTCAGTTTCGGGAAGATCCATCACTGAGCTGACAAATTCTTAAGGCTACTAATAATGGGCCTTAATTAACAACTTTCCCTTGTTGCTTCTAAGCTACAGGGAAATCAAATCAGAAATTTCTCCATATGGCCTGAGTATTTTTCTTTAATTATAGAAAATCTGCAGTTGAGGCATTTAGGGGTGCTTGTTGTTGCTTTTCCATAATACGTGAGTTTCAAATCATTCAAGGCTGAAGAACTTCTTTGCCCAGTTTCAGTAAGGACAGACTATTTTATGCCCAACTTATAAAACCTCACAAACTTGAACCTATAAATACTGACAGAAAATGTTATAACAATGGAAATGCAAATGTTAGCCCTGTAATCAAATAATAGTAGCTATTTTTCACATCATCCATGGGCATCAAATGAAGATAAAGATGAAAGCTTCAAATATAACCTTTTACTAGCTTCATCAACACATGATAAAGAGATGAATTCCCAGTTTACACACGAGCTACAAAGAGGATGCAGCTCACTACCACACTAAAATGAACTGACAGGATGGGTAAGTCATGTTTTTACTAAACAGAAAGGAAACTCGAGAGACTCAAGTACACCGTTTGCTCTGTTCACTGCCACTATAATACAGTGCAACATATTTACTGCCCGAGATACCCTCTGTTAGAAACATTTGGTTCCTCCTGATGGTCAACTCGCCCACTTAATTCCACTGCCTGGCATAATAAGGGCTTTTCCTAATAGGAGCTCCTATTTTACAAATCGTAACATTTCCCGTCTTCCATGATTTCTCTCCCTTCCATTGCCTTAAACATGCAATGTGTTCCCTATTTCTACAACAAATGCAGCCTCTCTCTCCAACACAGACTTCACCTGTGAAGACCATGAAGTGGACAAACTCTTTTTCACCATTTATCAGTGATTTGACACCTCTTTGGAGGCAAATTTTTCCAGACAGTATCTCTACACTGTAGAGAGAAGACTGATATATCAATCAATACGGCCAAACACGTGGCAAGCTTTAGCAGCAGGAACATCACATTCTCATCACAGAGACTCAAATAGCTGATTTTTAAAAGACCAGCAAAGCTTCATGCTAACTATTACACAAGATGCAAAGTGAAGAAATAGCCTATGTGTAAAAACTGGGAGATTTAATGTTGCAGCCAACAGCACTTTGGCAATTGTTTAATCATTTTAAATGAAGTAGCTTTGGAAGTGATGCAGGTCACCTCAGGTATCTTCTGAATTCTGCAGCCTAGGTTCTCCTCACCTAGGATATAACATCAATGAAATTTAATCTGTCAGGAAAAAAAAAAGCTTCAAGTTCACTGATTTTTTTTTTTCTTTTCAATTTCCTTTTAGCCAGTTTAGTTACACTTTTGAAGTAGAGGTGAAATATTGTTGGGAAAACAACACCAGGCCCACTTTTCTAACTGACTGCAATGTATAAAACACACCTATAGTCCCAGCTTTGTAACATTTTGATAAATGAGAGAGAAAATACAGGCAAACATCTCTGGAACAATACAAGAAGCAATATTCCAAAGATCATTTTAAATAACAAAAGCTACTTGTGACTGTATTTGAAAGGAAAAAAGCTAACAGCTTTTTAACACAGAGAGGAACTGAATCTAATGCTGTCCAAATTCTAACAGCACTCAACCTTGCATTTCGTTTAAGAGACATTCTTGCCTGTTTAGGGATTATTCTTGTTCTACCTAATCCTCTTTTAAGAACCACAAAGCCACCATTTGAATGTGAAGCCAGCAGCATCCCCTGCAGAGGCTGCAGCTGTCACTTCCAAACCAGCATTTCTTTGGAAATCAGTAAACAGCCTCACCTTTAGCAGCCTGGTAGGGATCAGATTCCCAGGGTGCTATCTATCCAGCTTTGTGTGTGATCGCTGCCTAATTTGTTCTTAATATGTTATTAGTGCTGAAAGATGTTTTCCATTAGAGAGCGCAAGCTTTTAAGTTCTTGCTGGCTAAAAAGATGCAAAGTTAAAGGCTTTCAGCTCTTGAGGAAGAGATACATTTGCAAGTGTTTAGCTTCTGTGGAACAGATCTGTTTCACAAAATAACTTTGCTATTTGGATTCATGTCATACAGGAAATGAAACTCCCAGCCTGTTGAGGCTTTTTCTACAACAGCGCTAATAACGTCTTAATACTTAACAAGAAAAATGAGTCTGATCAATGTCTTGGAAATAGCAGCTTAAAAAACTTTCCAAAATACAATATTGAGTAACACCGAGAGCAGGTTCAGAAACAGCACCATTAGCAGGAGGAGGGGCCGGTGCCATTTATTTCAATAAATTCATATTGGTTACCTATTCAGAGGAGGTCTAGGGGTAGTAGCTAACAGCTGCCGACTCCTTTTGGAGTGCTTTCTGTGGTGAATGCAATTGGAGTTTGTGCAAAGCAAAACCACACGTGTTACAGAAGTACTCATTACGTGAGGTAATGCTTCAATTACCAGGCATCTCTGGAAAGTCAACATTAACAGCCATGGAAACAGTGGGGTTGGAGGTTTTTTTATATTACTGTGGCTCTTCTGTGTTGAAAGAAAAGAAACTAACTGGGTGCTGTCTGCTATCTCTGATATTCTTCACAGAGCTGCAGCTTCTTGACTTAATCTAGCACTTACTGTGGGATGCCAGTGAATAAAATCAACTAAACAGTTAAAATCCGTCTTCAACTTGCTGAGGTATTCCTTATATACATTGAGATGCAATTTTATTTTATTCAGTAAGGAAATAAAACATAGATCACAATGCCAGTGCCCTCTAACTTGTCAGTAAAAATAGTTTGTACTTCCAAAGCACATCTCTCCAAGTCCTTTACAGAGATGTACAATCTATCCCATTTCACAGGTGACAGCGAAAGCAAGAGGACTGCCAGTACCACACCGAGTCTGCAGGGGATGCAGAACTAGAACCCAGATCTCTCAATCCCTTGTTTCTCCTGCCACATTCATGGTGGACAGCCAATTAGGCAGCAGTTTCGTAGGAAGACATCTCCCACCGATTGTTACTGTAGCTGATCGTAAGCCACAGAATTCTTGCAGGCCAAACACTTGTGCAGTTTTACACCTATACTGAGCTATACTTTTGTGAAATGAAGCTCTGTAAAGTTTTTCCATTTCTAGTCACGAGAACACACTTTAGCCTTTTAACATTAACAGATCTTTTCCCTCCAAACTGAGGCCAATAACACTGAACTTGAGCAAAACACGGTGCACAGATGTGGAAACTTGGCTACACACGCCCTGAACAGGCAGGAGAGATGGAGTTTCTCCGATACCTCAATCAAAACCTGACAACTATGTCAACTCCTGTGCGACAAACCCAAATGTCACCTAGGCATTTCAGATTGCGTCGAAGCAATTCCATGCGTGAAACCATCCAGTTATGACCTGCTGTTTCCAAAAGTACAAAGCTGTTCAGATAGCCAGCAGCGACCCAGAGTGCCTTCTCACTCCCGCCTGAGAAACATGCTGAACTAAAAGAAGCTACAACAGCCATATGGGGAACGACCTTCTCTAACTCTAGTTCTCAGGCACAAGTGCACATGTAGTTACATAGAGAAAACAGATTTGATTTTATTTACTGTTTAAAGGAAAAACATCTTGTCCTTCACTGGTTGATGCAGTACGTTTTTCCTCAATGTTTGTCCAAAAGGATTTGATGGATCAAAGTTAGTCAGCAGAAAGCTATACCTTTGTATTAATAACTAGGGGTAAAAGTGTCAGAGAAATTAATTTTATACTTTGTTTTGAAGCTGCCAATCAGATGAATGATTTTGGGAGTTCATAGGTAATGAGCACCCTCAGTACAAAGCTTCAGAGGAATAATTATAGGCTTTATTATATGCGAGATAAAATAATAGAAATTAACTTGAGAAATTAACCTTTTTTTCCCCACCCTAAGTTTACTACAAATGATATTGGTTTAACCCAGCTTCCTGAGACAAACTATTTGTTTACTCTCTGACAGAAGTTCTGGAATGACCCAAACTAACAAAAACAACCCCAACATCCTGTGAGAGTTACATCACTAAACAAGTAGGACGCTGTTCTCAGGACTTCAATGCAAAAATACGGAGCCTTATTTTAAAAACCTCTTGAGAGTATGTACAATACAATGTGGATGTGCAAGTCCATGATGTCTCCAGTCAGTCTGAAAACTACTGGAGTTGCACGTACCCTCGCACTAGCAACTGAAGGGGAGAAGGACTTGTAAAAGGTAATGCACTGATCGTAAGGTGAAGCCCTCAATAGATTCCAAAATGGTCTATTTAAAATAAATAGCTCACCTAGCTTAATACAATCAATATAGAATCATGAGAAACTGTATTTTTAACTTTACGAGTCTAAACAAGTCACCGTCCACCAGTCCTGGTCCTGTCAAACAACAACAGCTGCTGCCAAAACCTAGGGAAAGAAATGTTGGTGGCCCTTCCTACTGCACCAGTATTTGGAGCTGGTAATTAAATGGGATGTTCATCTCTACTTCAACACATAAGTGAAATAATTAACCCCAGTTATGAAGTCTAATTAAATTAGGCAGCTCCCAAGACTATCCTGGAGACAAATCCATAAAACTCGATTGCTAGATGCTATGGGAATGGAACTCCCACAAACACATCAGCCAAACACAGAGACTCCTCCTACTTCAGCTGCAGTCAGTCCCCCTGTCTGCTACAGCAGATCCACCAGGTACAAGGCTTACAAGGATCTCTTGAAGAGCGTTAGGGTCTCTTTACAGCACCGTAGGTGGCGATACAAGGAAGCTAATGAATGCTAAAAGCGATGTAAGCACTGCTTCTTCATAAATCACTAGAATGGCCAAGGTATTAATTACATTGACAGCCCTACATTTATCAGCTCAGTTATAGTATTTTTTGCTGTAAAGAACATTAATATATAAGCAAAGAGATCCATATTCTGTTCTATTCCCAAAGGGATTAGTAACTACCAGCAGTTGTGGAGTTAGGTAATGTATTTTCCTGTGGATATATCTGCCTCTCTAGCAAAGGGGAAGTTATATCATGTTCAAAGAAGTGATATTTATATGTTCTAAAATTTAAAGGACACTTAGACAATGTCCAAGGGTATACATTCCACCCAAAAAAAAATTTGAAAGAGGCATTTAAGTCACTGTCCAATATGACAGCAGATACCTAATCCTCATTTCAATAAAAGGCTCTTCTATTTTTTGAGTCTAAAGGCACTAGGTTGGTCCCTCTGGGTAAAGGCCTATATAGGATCAGTGCAAAAATCAGAACTCATTGTTAATGTTCCATGTTAACCTGAAGGCCATCATAAATCAAGGAGTTAGTGATCCACTTAACAGTTTAACCCAAGAAGGCACAGGCCGTGCTGCATGTGTAGCTTGACCTTCAGGTTTGTGTTGTGCTGCACATAGACCTTGGCTGCAGAATCACCTTAGCCAGCTCATGGTAACAGAGGAGGCTGTGGGCAGCTCCCACTCAGTACCAGTGATTATGCCACCCACGTGCCCCTGCCTTCATCCAGAAGTGCCACAATGATTTCTTGAGTGCGCATCCTTTTGTTGGACTGCAGAAATAATTACAAGTATTTTCTTTTAAGAAAATCCTCTAAGATCTCCAAAGAACAAATCGATGGGCAAATTTTCCACAGATGGGATCTGCTTGGCGTGCTGCACCCTCACTGGACGCCCACCAGATCTCACACAATTTGATGTTCCCAGGATCCGAAGGGATGTAAGATTTTACCTACTACTTTCTTGTTTCTGCATATAGCATTTCCAAGTGATACTTTACAGAGTCCAAGTGCCTTTTTTCTGGGATCATAATGAACCATCAACTCCTGGTGCAAAACAATGAAATGGGGGGTGGGGAGAAGTGATTTTCTTTCAGAATTTCCAGTACCAGAGTTTTCATTTTGGCTCTAAGCCTAGCTACATAAATAAAGTGTGTTGACTTCTGCTTGAGCAGTTTGAAGCAATGACCACTACTACTAATCATCTTACTAGAAAAAGATATTGTAAAGAGATGAAGGTAGGAAGTATTTACTGGGGGAAAATGGTTAATAGCACAAACTGTTCATGTCAAGGTTTTAATGTGACAATATCTGTGATTGTCTCAAAAAGCAGAGCGCTGCCCGGGTAGATTTTGCATCTATCCTCACGTGCTAAATACACACCCTGGTTCCTATGGAATACCTTTTTCACCTTAAAAGCATACTCGATTGTATTAGCCACACTGAGAAGATATGTAGGTTGAATTAATTTTAGCCCCAAACTCCAATCAGATCTCTGTATTGCTATTATTTATAAACCAGGAGAAATTCCATCATGAGAGTCAGAGAAAATGAATTATTATATACTTCCAAATGTTCCCATATTTTGATATAGTAATCCAATAACACAGTCTTTTTATTTTCTCTCCTAGAGGTATAGAAATAGAATATAGGAACAAAAGAAACACAAAATAATGTCAACATAAAAATACAGTGACAGAGCTTTCAGACCCAAACCATAAGTTGCTTTAATGTGTGAAACAAATAGAGATTAAAATCCAACTGATTGCTCTTGGATGAACGTTGTGCTGCTTACAATTCTAAATTCTGTACACTGAAGAAGTTGAGTACTTAGAGACACATGAGTACTAGGAAAAGGCCTACAAATTTCCCTTGCTAGGCACAAAACGGGCCAAGAGGAAAATACTTCTGTGTCTTTAGAGTAGATAGGGGAAAAAAAATTATTCTGGCACTTGCACAAAGTGTGACAGTCACTAAAGCCTGAGACTCTCAGCATCTGCAGCAGGAACTCTTAACAGAGCAGGAGGGGCTTGTTTCTGGTGCCAGGTTTTCTCCAAGGGAACCTTACCTTTAGAAATCAGTTCTCCTTTGGCTGCAGCGTCCCTGGATAGGTTACAGTGCATTTTGTCCCATATTTAAGGGCTATGTTTCAGCTTCTGAATGCCTCAAATTCCTTGGCTGTTGTCCAGCGCTGTTATTCAAAACCATCAGTCCTCCCTAATAATTTCTAGGCAGTATCAATACAAACCCCTAGATTCTCTGTTCTTGTGCTGAGATTAAACACAAGGCTAAAGTGTACTCCACTACTGTGTAACTCCAGGCATAACCGCTCTTAAAATGGGCATTTCTAACCTTAATTAGCCACCCCAGCAATAACAAATTCCTTATCATTGATGAGCCCTACTGTGATCAGAGTATTGGCCCCGATGAACAGTTTCTCACCAAGAACTCTGTTCTTGTCAGTGGAACAGCTTTTGCGGGGGATTTACCAGAGTATAATCTGACTAAATCCCTCAAAAGGCTTTGGGAAAACTTACATTTGTTAATATAACATACAAAGATGCAAGAGATAAAAATTTATGATGCAGAAATGCAATATACCCTATTGAATACCACTCCTTAGTACGTACATTCAGATAATAGACTAATTTAGAACCTTATAAAAACCTTACTGTAGCCTGCCAGCCTTTGTAGTAGTGCCCAATACAACGCTTGCAGCAGTGGTAATGGCTGATAATAGCCCTTATCCCAAACATGGGTAGTGGTATAAGTAATCTCAGACAAAGTTTTCATTACCCTGTTCCAATTTCCACTGAGTTCTGAAACGTTAAGCATGCAATGGGAAGTACTCCATATCTGAAATTTTCTTTGGGTTTTGGGAGGTTTTCCTTTAAAGGTCAAATAAAACACGGACTTGTCATTGCTATGAGTGTGTTCACAAAACTTGCAGTATTTCTATTTGCTTGTAAGAACTCCTGCATAGGATCCTGAGCCACGCTATTATTTGGAGCACAGAATAAAAGTCAGCAAGGCAGCATTTCTGGTACCAGGCCTGTGCCTGTTCCCATGGAACACTGTACACTTCCTCATTTTTTTACCTTCAGAAACATCTCAGTTTATAAATGCTCAGATTTCACTTGGGCATGGTATTTTCTAATTCCTCAGTGTCTGACTTGCCAGCTTTATCAGGGCTCTTGGTCATTAGTTTTTGGTTGGCAGTAGACTTAAGATTTATCAAGGATTACACAGACAATGCTTTTGTAGCTATATACTTTGTACTGTGTACATCATTTGATATAAATAGTTTCTATGAAAATACAGCAGACAGGCAAAACAACCTGTTCTAGCAATAGAAGTTATTAAACTATTCCAAGCAATATTATGATGTTATGACCCAAGAACAAATTTGTGACCAATTCACCACGTGCTTCATTTAAAAAATTTATTCCACAATTTCACACACTCTCAAATCAAATCGATAGATTTTATACCTTTGATGAGCTATCAGAATTAGATTAGAGTACAAGAGATCATGCATTCCTGGGTCTTGGGTAAAAATGAGCTTCTGGTCCAAGTTATCCTGTAAGACTGAAAAGCCTCGTTCAAAAACCAGCAAAGTTCTCATTGATATCTACGGGTCTGGGTCTGCCTCAGAATAACCAGCCTCACATTATTATGTTTCCCTCACCAAAATACCGTGTTTTACCATGACTGAGATGGAGTGTGGGCTGTATTTGCTAACATTCATTCTTAGCAGTAAGTAATTAGTCTCTGTGTGTTTGACTTGGTACAATTAAACTCCATTCCCTTCCCATTAGTCAAGTCTACAAGGTCATATAAAATTTGTGGATGACAAAATGAGAAAGTATTGCCAGTATTGGAGGAACACTGGATCATAATTCAGGAAGAATTATTCCCTTAAATCCATCTAATCCTTCCTAAATTATGACCCAGTCTTCCTCCAAAATTGGTAATAGTTTCTGACTCTGCGTCAGCCGCAAGCTTTATAATTGCACCTGCCTCATTCCTGTAACAAGGTCACTAACAGAAATATCAGACAGGATCGCTCTCCAGACCAAACCTTGACAAACGGCATTGGTAACATCTCTCCAGTCTGGTAACTTTCCCTTCAATATAAGTCACTGAAGAATTGACTGAATTCTACTTCAGCAAGCTCTTTATCCACCTCACAGTTCTTTAATTAATCCCCATTTTCTCATTCCTTAATACTAATTTCCCTCGGTGAGCTATATCAAATGCTTTGCTTAAATTTAGACAGATTAGGTTCACTGCATTCCCCTTGTTTAAGAAGTTAGCTATCTTATCAAGATATTAAATTAGTCTGATAAAACCAGCACTGGATGAAACTATACTGCATGATATTCCACTTCCTCTGGCCTTTGAAACCTTAATTACCCTCCCACTCAAAACCTAGAGTCTTTGCCTATCCCTGAGGTCAAATTCATGAGTTTATGCATTGCTTTGATAATTTTTACTTCAGTGTGCGTATCATGTTTGCTATTCTCTACGTTACAACATCAGTTTATGTAGGATGACACCACAGAAGACACTGTAGCAAGGAGATAGTGGTTTCAGGCGGAATCTGGACAGATTTAACCACAGTGATTGACAGTCTCGACCTAAGCCCACACTGTGACAGCTGTACGTGCCGACTTCGACAATACCACCCCTGTGTATGGCTTGTAAGAGCTTGTTCCTGGGAAGATGTGCAACACTGATAGTTCTGTTCATTTGGAAGAATTGTCTGAAGGCATGAAGAACAGCGAGGCTGGTGACCCTGCAGCATGCCATGATCAACAGGAAGGGTCCTGTCCAGCGCTGTGTACAACAGGGTTTCTAGTATCAGACAGGGCACTCAACCACAATCACCTTTCCTACTGTTCTTATGATGTACCCAGTGAGCTGCTTAACCCCACCTGAATGACTGTGCCTTTCTTACTGACACACCAAAAGAACCAGAAGCACCCTTGCTACAGACCAGGACATTAGGCTTCCCTGTACATCAGAAACAGTTGTGGTGCAGCAGTGTAAATCTGGAGTGACTGTACTGTGAATAGACTTCCACAAAAAACATCCTACAACTTCTATGCACCCTCACAAAGCTTTGCCTGCAGACGTTCTGGAAACTGTAGAAAGGTCATTGAAAAATTTGTGAGATCACTCAAATAGACTTTGTAATAATTTATTTTTATACAATCATGCATATTGAGGTTGTTTCATTATCCAAATTCTTCAACAAACAAAAAATAAGCCCTGCTTATGTTGAGGTTTTGAACACAGCTAAATTTTTCTTCAGTAAGTTTTTTTTTGCCTTTCTTCCAGCATATTTAACTGACACCACACACAGACTTAACACTTTTCTTAACAATGGAAATACAACTTCACTGTAGGAAGTGTTCAGTGTTAAAGCAACTTGAAAGGAACAACCACCACCTCTTCCTCTGTTAAACTTAAAACGCAGTCACTTTCAGTAGGCACTATAATATCCAGAGGTATATGGGGGAAAAGCAACCACTATAAAACACAAAATGAGTAGATCCTATCTGGGAAAAAAAATCCTACAACCTCAGGCCAGAGCTTCTTTATGAACTATAGATTGTTAAGAACTAGTCACCAAGAATAAAACAGATTTTGTCACAGCCTGCGTGAGCTCAGCAGCTCAACACGTTATTGGTATTGATTTGGCATTTAGAAGAACACGAACTCTTTCAAGAGAGCCTAACTCAGCAAGAAACACAGTAGCACCATTTAAGTAGGATTGTAACAGTGTAATAATGGCAGAGTTTGAGATAATTCTCCTCATTGTCAGCTTGAAGCATTAAGCATACAGATAGATGAGTGAGGAGGAAGATGTTTGAAAGCTAGCAAGACTAGGGTTAGTTCTTGACTTCAGCCTAGTCATTTTTAATTGGTCTTTGATACACTTCAATAGTAAAACTGAACAAATGACCAATTCAAAGCCAATATGTATTGATAATGGTACTATCCTGGCCCAAAATCATTTGAGAAGAGATGAGAGGACACAAAGTGGGCCCAAGAGAATGTATTAATCCTAATGATGACACACTTAAATCAGCTACATTCCCATGTCTAGTAAGGGTAATCAGAGACATCACAGACATCAGAGATACCATCATAAAGACAGGCTTCCTTTCCATCTATATCTTCTTGTAGTTCTTTATCACTTAAACTCTTAAAAGCATGCATCAGAATTGCCCTAACAAAATAAAAATCCCCATGCTTGCTGCAGTTATTCAGAATGCCTTGTCTCAAGAACTTACATCATGATAATTTATGTACATACAATAATGACTAACGTGGTGTTCAGAAAATAAGCCCTTGACAGAGATAAGAAGCTTCTTTGTTTTCCTCTTTTGTCCTTAAACAGATGTCGTGAAATATTGGACAAACCCAGGAATAGCACAGATCTCCTCCTCTTCCTTAATGCTTGACCAGGGTAGAAAGCAATGCGTGTACGACACCAACTGTACAAGACAAAAACCCCAAACTTTCATTTCAGAAATCTTAACTTTTGGTCATTGTATATCCTGAAAATACAAGAGAATATTCTCTAGGAATAGAATTTACTCACTGTCAGCCAGCCATCAAAGAAACAGGGCAGAATTGGTGATATAAGCCATCATGAAGTAAAAGGGAAGAAACACTTCAATTGAGCAACCAAGGTGCATGAAGTGGAGAAGTTCATAGGATCCGTTCATCACAGCATAGCCACATAGCCTAAAGCCCCTGCAATAGGCGTGTAGAAGGCAGGGGTATCGATTGCTATTCCTGTCTCACCCAAAAACATTTAAAAAATTTTCATTCAAATCCATTCACACATCCTACAAATATTTGGTACCATTTCCTACTACTTTTTATATCAGTTGCCACAACTTTTCTTAGCTTATCTCCTTTTTTTGCATTAACTTTAGGTGTTACACACTGTTGCACAGCTTTGGGATGAATATCAAATTATATAGACCAAGATTTCATTACCTGTTATTTCTGCTAAAAAGAATGATGGCTTGGGTATTCTTTATTGGGCTACATGCTTTGCTTCTATATCTGCTAATCAAAAACTACTTGTGCTCTTCCTACAGCAAGATGGGGCCAGACACATTTTAAAAAAGTTGCATGAGCTTTTCTTAGACTCCTTCTTGCTTCTATGACCACACTGATATTCCACTTCTACAGATGGAATTAAAAACATTCTTCATGACTGCTATAAGAAATTCTAGTCGTATTGTTAAAAAAAATATATCATTGACTAAAAAACTTGAAAGTGTGGGGGGAAAAAAATAGTATTTCTTAAACTGGTGGCATCAGAATAACAACTTCACAGAGAAGTCTGTTACTCGGTACCTAGATGAGTTCTGCAGGACAAGATATCCATTGCCCAGACTCAAAATTGGATTTGTATTATGTCACAAATTTCCTGTTCTACCTTGGTCAAATAACACAAATCCAGGCCTTCAGAAGTTACCCAGTTGTCAGAATCCTTTAGGGTGATCTACATAAACCATTTAAAAACCCATATCCATTTTTGCCTCTCAAGGTGTCGATGGTACATCCTTACCCAAGATGGATATTAAGCTAATAAACATTTTAAAGATGATCAGCAGTTCCTCTGTAACAAGGGGGAATGATTAATAGGAGGAAAAGTTACCTAGGATCTCGAAAACATCTGTTTTGAAATATTCTTATTCTAACAAGGGCAAATTAATTTCTTAAAGCAGTACCACTGTCATTAACCTCACTAAAATGCAAGTCTCAGCAAAAAAAAAATCATCCACCTTTTCTACTGTTGCTTTGATTCAAATTATTCAAGTTTAAAGAAAGCCGAATTAGTCAGAAATGTGAATTCAATTCCATGAGGCAATTTCAGAGATGACAAGCACCTGTATCCTCACTGCAGAAAACTTGACAAGAGGAGCTCTTTATTGCCTAGCTGACAATTGGGCGTTACTATGTATGGGCTCAGGAAACTCAGGAGGAGAATAAATTAAATGTTAATTACATTTCCTTTAACCTAACTCTCCTTTAATATACCTATTTCCAGAAATATCATATCCATAGACAGTTAAATCATTCTTGGGTTAAGAAGCTTTATTTCAGATGTGAAAGGATTTAAGGCAGATATTACATTCCCTAGGTATTCATTCTTTATTTTTCTCTGAGTATTTTGTTGGAGTTTTTTATGATTTCTCCTAAGCAAAGTCCATTATCTCTGTAAGAACATCAGGCACACTTTTTCTTCAATCCTATTCACCTTGCTGTGCCATTTCTTGCAAATCACAGAGAAATGGAGTCATTCTAAATACAGCACTATGGAATTCACTCACTGCATTTCAATGTTGACATATATTAAAGCTTGGGTGTTTCTTTTCCCTCCCCTTTACTACTATTGTTGTTTTTTTTTTTACACTCCAATCTCCTTTCATTTCTGAAAGAGGTTGGACCTTTCTGTAGTTTTTCTATTCTATATATAAACAAAAATTAGAAGTTAAAGACACAAATGTTTTTACTTTTCACATATGCAAGTAATATTTCCTCCAAAGAGACACTGCTCCTCTCATGCATAACTGCAATTTTATTTTTAACTAGTTCTTTAGTCAATGCCATGATTTACCTTGAAGATTCTTAACTTTTATCTTACAAAGAAATCTATCATCATTTCCACTGGGGTTTACACTATTAGATTCCACAAGCCTAACAGTCCTACAACTGGCATCGAGTTGGTCAGTTATGAGATGCTAAGGGCTCTGTGTTGGCATCATACTCTGCTACCAACAAACACCAGCACCAAGAGGAATGTAGAGAAACACAAAACAGGAGGAAGCAAAAGACCAAATTTCAGCAGTACGTAAGGGGTGCAGACTTACATCACTCTAGGTTATGCAATTAGACAATCTTGGACCACACAGGCACCAGGACCCAAAGAAGCAGGTGGCCCTCGTGTAAAAGGGTTAGTCCTGGAGAAACAACAACAGGATTGACATTCTGCTAAGGTAAAGATACTGCAGCCTGGAAAAGCTCAGGGGCTTCTGGGACAAATGGAATTGATGGCTTTTTTATTTGTCCTACAGATGTCTGAGGGGGAGAAAGCAGCAAGCTAGCTAGTCTGCTCTGCACATTATGAGCATTTTCAGCAGAACTGTTGTTTCCTTTTCCAATCCAAGCAGCCTTTAAGTATCATCTTCTAAAATGGTCTGAACTTCTTTCTCCTGGTTCTGAAACAGCCAAAGGTTTACACAAGCCTTAGCTTATCATTTTGACAAACTGAGTATGAGAATCCTGATTCTTGCGTCTGTTTTGCTGCATTAAAAACCCACACATCATTATGATTGCATATTTGGATGAGCTTTCTTGTTATAAACATTTCCTAGATTAGCATAACCAGTCAGAGGAAACAGTACAATTGCTCACTAGAGCAGGAAAGAACCGCATACAGGTAATGCAGACAGGCAAAAACATAAAGCTAAGTGAAAAGACTTGGGCAACTTGGAAGCCAAATGGGAGTTCGGGAGGAAGAATAGTATGTCCCCAGTCACTGGAGCCACTGTGTCAGAATACTGTGCTGTTGAAACAGGGCATCCAGAGATCTCTTTTCAGACTCTCTTGTTCTCCTGGAAAGAAACTTTTGTTCAGGGGCAGAACTCAAATAACCTCTTTCCAAAACCCAGACAGGTAATAAAAAGATGCAGATTTCACAGCAAAGTGGAGAGTAGAAACCGGTCACATCTTCCCCTCCTCTCTTAATAGGGGTACCAAAGCTAGGGCCAACATGAGGACACGCTGCTCCCAAAGCACGCGAGTATCCTCAGGACTTCCTCCAGGACAATGAATTTGAGTAGAACTGTATCTTTTCTTCCAGAGGACATGATAGAATATCCATGAGAAAGCTTTTGGAACAGTATCTCCCTTCTGAATGGCTTTTACTATCAGAGACAGTCATTGCCTGAAGTACAACTAGGCAGATGTGGATGTATTCTGAGGTTTATACCTGCAGCTATAAAAATATGAGGAAAAAAAAAGAAAATAAAAAAATACACAGAAAAAAGGAGCACCTTGTTTCACACCAAGATAGTTTCATATTCCAGACAGTTCTCACCAAACTCTGATCACATCATTAATCATAAAAGCCTCACAGCTAACAAAATATCCTCCTCTTAAACAATACTGAAAGGTCAATAGTAGTAACAGCATGAATCATAATAGCAGGCAGTTATATCCACTCTGGTATCAACAAGGTACTCAGAAAACAGCATCAGAACTTGCTTGATCAATGACTGGAGCAGAAGGATAAATGAGCTCATCAGTGAAAGCTCAGCTGACTGACAGCTACAGCAAATGCCTTGACTACAGGTGCTTGAAGTTCATTACTATTAACGGCAGGTTCTGACCCAGAGGCCTCGGTTTCAGAACACCCAGTGGAAAGAATGGTTGGTGACAAAGATATTTCTTCTCAGACCTTTGTTACAACACTGATGCTTTGGGGGTTAGGATTTAACGGCGCATTATACGTTGAGGATTTGGACCGGTAATTTTAACTACGTTCATTTGCTAAGTCTCTGTTAAAGTCTTGGTTAAATTCTGCTCCATTAGAGTTAGCCTCCAGAAGTTACCACACAAAGTCATGCTATTTCAAAAAACAGTTAAGTGTGACTTAAATATTTCCTCTTTTGCCAGCTTTCCTTACTGTTTTCACATATCAACACAGTTAAGAATTGTTTTGCACGTAACAATAGAAATTGTTCTGGTCTTAACCATCTTTCACAACTCAACCACCAAGCAGTGAGTTTATGAGACAATCCTAATGAATTACAGATTACAGAATCAAGAACTAATTTTTGCATGCAAATTCTAGCAGAAATTTCTAGGAAAAAAGATATCTCAGAAAGCAATAGATAGACAGTCTCCCCTTCCAAACTTCTGCCTCTGAATACCACTTACACAAGTGGAATAACTTGCACTTGTAATCTCATTATCCCAGAAAGTCTTGCAGTATCTTACCAACAGCTACACAGTTTCTGCTTTTTTCTTGCTGGATATACCAATGTATACAGCCCTCCATCACACACATTTCCTGTTTAATGTACAGAAAATGTCAGTAATAGCTGAATATCATCTGACATACTGTCCAGGCCCTTTTGGACAATAAACTAGGAGCAACCTGTTGAATCTTGCCAAAGAAATATTTTGGCATTTTTATTGCAGCATACAAATAACTATAATTACTTGAGCTACAAAAAAAAAAGTAAAACCTATTTTTGAAAGTCACAGATGAGGAAATAAATACTTCTATCAACCATGAAAACATATATAGTCATATCTCAATTACCTATGCCCATAGTTACATTTGATGCAACCGAGAAGTTCTACCAAAGCCCACTTGAGATGATAGTTTCCCTGACACACCTCTTGGCTGATTTAAATGATGCCTTTAAAACATACTACAATAAATATGCAGCTTGCCTAACGGTGATCAAAAATATGCACTAGACCAATGATTCAATGCATTAATGATGGCACATAATTGCACTAAAAAATAAGCAGCCACAGCCTGAATAATGTTTATAGTTTGCTGACAGTCAACCATCAAACAGTTCCCCTCCCGCTGTCCCAAATAAAATCTTTACTGTAGAGTCAGAACAACAAACAGTATTCAAAACCTCAGGCAGGTGACAGTCATGACATTTTTCTCATCATTCAGCAGTAACTTACTCACTTTTTTCTTCATTTTATTCAACCAAATCATTACGGGAACATTTGCCAGGACATTTACATTGTAACGTTACCTTTGTGTGTGATTCTCAAAACCATTTCTCCACAAAATGGAACGCTGAAAATTAGACAGCTTATTTCTTGAAGCAATGAAAATAATGTTGTTTACTGCTATTTTTTTCTAGGTTTATACATTTAATAAGACTCTGAAATTGGCTCCTTTAGAGGGTAAATGAAGTTAGCATATTCGTTGAACAGCACAAGCAATAACTCATTTTAATCCCACATTAATATAACTTTGCCTGGATTTTTTGAAAATTGACTGATGCTATTCCATTCTGGTGCAAATTATGCACCCTATGCACATTCTGAGCATGCCTTGATAACCACAGATTCCATTATGTGTTTAATAATTGACTATTCAATAGAGCATTGATGCATTTTTGTCTGGAACTAATTCACCTTTGTCTGTGTATCAGCATGAATGTACAGTGAATTACAGATATGGTCTTGAAATGTACAGGCTACATGCTTTATTCACCTCAGGTTTTTTAAGCTACATATTCATGACAGGCACTGCTTGGAAATTAATATCCTAACTTGTACATGCTAGTATATATACAGCAAATGATTGATTAGAGCAATGATTCATTGAAAAGCACCCTGAACCTTTATCTGGAAAGCAGCACCTTCTGTAACAGGTCTGACCTCAAAAATGGAATTACTTATTGCTGTATTTGCAGAGATGTGTGTGACATGGTTATTAACAAAGAAAAACAGTGTTTAACACATCAAGTTCAGAAAAAAAGCCACAGACTATCGCTATTACTCATACATATGAGCATCTCTGTGGCAGAGAAGCAGGCATAAGTCCCTGCTGTTCCATGCAGACCTGTTACCCCCTCATCACAAACTCAGAAGAAAACAGAACAAGTTTGGTAAGAAAATGCCTATTCACAAATACAGGATGCTCCATCTCACCAAAAATATCAGCATCTCCATCACCTCTGTTCTCACCAAGCATATCAAAAGTGTCTCCATCACCTCTGTTCTCCCCAAACAACTCTACCCAAGGTCAATCAGCCTTGGGATTTTCAAGCACAAACTTGCCCATTTAGGGCACACAACCCCACTGAACTCAGTCAGTATTAGCTGAGCATGAAAAATAAGACTGAAGAAAACAATCCCCAAAGTTTTCAACAAATGACATTTAATATTAAGGAGAAAGAACAATAATTTTTCTCTTGGGGAAAAGTTATCTTTCAGCTGTACAGAACCAAACTACTTTTTCATCTCTGGGAGTTGTATGTCTAAAAGTGAAGTTGGTCTCTAGCATGCCAGTCAAGCCAGCACCTTTAAGAACAATAAATCCACAAAAAACCTGTTCATATCACTTTGTCATAAGTGCACCATTAGCCCGATGGTGCCTTTGAATTTCCTACAACTATTATCAATGCCTAATGCTTCAGCAGTAAAACAGCACTGCCTTCAAGTAAGGTATCAGTTGCTTTTATTCTGATTTAAAATGTTTGATCAGCCAGTTATCCAGCTCTTATAAGACACACACCCCCTCCCTTCCCTAGAACACAGGGATAAGTCAGTGATACCCTACAGATGACTAGGGACAATAGAAAGTCTTACTGATTTCACTCACCTATTCCAAATTTGCTTGTCTTTACCTTCAGCTTGGGTTGCTTCTTGGTCACTGGGGTAGAGAAAGATTAAAATGTAATTAGGAAACACTTCAGAGTTTTGATTCTATCAGTCAAATCTGGTGAAAGCTTACTGCTATTTAAGAAATTTATCTGTTATACTATATATGAGATAAAAGATATATATATAATCTTATCTAGGAGCTGATGGAAGAGATAAGGCTGAGATAAATAATATTATAATATATACTAAACAAATTATAATAGTCAACATTTTAAGAGATTTCACTTCTAGAATGTGCTAATACTTTAGCATTATGACAAGTAAGTGCTTTTTCTCAGGAAACTGCAGAACACGCTATCATTTCAAGCATCTCTGACAAACTTACCATAATTCTTCTTTCTAACTTCTTAACATATTCACTCCAAACCATACCAGACTTTATTCCCTTACTTTCCAGTTATGTATTCCCCCTCAAAAGGTTTAAGGAATACTTTAAACTACAAAGTACCCTTTATTTTGCAAGACGACAAAGGGTACTGCAAACACTTTTATCCATCGCTACACAGCCCTACCTTGAGAGGCATTTCAAGAAACTGGAGCATGGTTTTTACCAAAGACACAACAGAAACCACTGGGATTACTCTCTGAGCTTCCTATACAAGTGCACTGTTTCGGAAGCCCCAGTTAAAGGGGCACCTTAGTGCAGCAATAACTCACACTTAAAAGTTCAAGGTATAGCTCACCTGACACATTGGTTAAATTCTATTTTAGGGCTACCTACAGATATCCTGGGTGCTCACTTAGAAAAGGGACCTTCTGCTGCTGGGATCAAACCAAAAAGCCCTGAGACCTCCTGGGCTCTGATAAATAAGTGCTGTTTGTCACCCACCTGTGGCTGCTGATGAGTGAAGTAATTCTTTCACATATATATGAAAAGGAGCTAAAGTCTTGTCAGCTGCAAGCTCCTGGCTCAGCTGCAGCAGCAGGGCTACCACAAGTATCCCACTACCTTTTAGGTCTGAATCCCATGTAGAGGGAAAAAACAAAACCACAAAAACTGAAAAGACCTGACCCAGGATTTTTAGGAATCCACATTTACTGACTTCTAACATGTTTGCAATGTCTGAATTTTGTTTCCCTGAGGACTGCTGGTTTGACTACACAGCTATCCAAGTGTTAAACACCTTCATTCTTCCCTGGATGCCCCTCTGCAATTGTGTCTCATCTGTTACCGGTGAAGCCCTCAACAGGAAAAGTCAATTTAGCAATTTTCTGAAGCAAACAATAACTGACAAGATGTGGACTCAATTCGCAGTCCAGTTAAAGTGTTAGGAATCTTCCCAGTGATTTTTCTAGATGTTTAATGTGTAGACCTGTTGTACTTAAGACTATTTCTACTCTTTCGTGCTTTCCTCTGTTGAGAAGTACCTTTGAGAAGTAGCATTGATTCCCACTAATTTATTTTACTTGGTGTTTATTTAACGAGATGTGCTCTTTACCTATTTACGTGGCATTACTGCCCTGATACGTTGCACTTTCGCACCTCCACTTCTGGTTTGGTTGGGACTGTGATTACAGACACTTGGGCAACACGGATAATGAACACTAAGATCTTAATTACATATTCTTTTTTTCCTTGATTTTTCTTCAGGACAAGTAGTATTCATTTGTAACACAGAAAACTTTTATTTTTCTGTTTGCAAATAACTGTGCTAAGCTGTCACTGCATTTAGCAAAATGTATCTAGAGAAAATGTTTTCATTTGAAGATCTGGGGAGATAATTCAGGTTCTACATTAGCTGGAAAATTACTGACATTTCCCTGCATGAGGGATGCTGTTTTCTAAGTGGGTACTTCACCTTTTAAAGGGTTTATTACAAGGTTGGTTATACACTGTACCACAGAGTGATTTTGTGTTTCATCAACGACAATGGCAAACAACAACACTACTCTATAGCTCTAGAGACGTTTCAGCAGCTGATGGCATCTAAGTAGTGAAGAATAAACCAGCAGTTTCTCATCCCAGAGTTACTCTTCATAGTTGGCTCTCTTGCTTCTCTTTATTGCAGTCTAAGTTGTTAAATGCCCCACCCAGGATTAAATTGAAAATGCACACAAAAATATGTGGGAAATAAAGACTGCCATTAAAACATTCATATCTTTAATAAAAAATAGACCAAATCCTACTTATCATAGCTCTCTCTCTTTTTTTTTTAACATGCATATATTGTCAAATATTAGCACATCATAGTCAGCTACTCTAGTTTGCAATAATAACCAACAAGGACGGTTACGCAAGATTTTATGGCTCTCCCGAAGAAAAAATCTTGACGTAGCAGTAATGAAAAGTAAAAAACCCCAACCCTTAGGTCTGCTTTTCACAGAGCTTCATATAAAATATTCTTCTCTGCAGGGGTTTACTTCACCAGTGATGTATCTCTGCAGGAAGAGCAGAGCTACAGATAAAGTTTGGCACTGCCGTCAGATTCCGAATGGCCCGCGTACGGACAAGCCAATTAGTGACTAGCAATAAGTCACCAGGTGCAATTGAGAAGAATATGCAGTCTGGCTTTCCCCTTCTCAAGAGGCACTTATCTTCTCATCTATTGCAGCTATAACTTGAAACTCCTCTGCAGTTGCCATCTGGCATGTGAGTGTGGATCTGGGCCTAAATGAGAAACAATAAAGATGGATGAAAGGCTTGATGCTTTGTGCTGCGTAATAGTGCTCTGTAAAAGATCCTTTAGATTAAATTATACTGACATCAAGCTTTCAGTGTTGTATTTGTGCTTCATCATATCATTTTAAAGTTTATATAAACCAGGTTAAATAATCTTCTTGCCGAGTCATTAAAAACTAGACTGGGGAGGGCTGAGAGAGAAATCCCTTAGCTGACAGAGATAAAAGATAAAAAAGAGAATTAGGTTAAAAAATAGGTAAAATGTGATATTTACATCACATTTCATTTCTATGCTTTAAAATACAACGCTGCACGTTTCAAATACGAACAAAGATCGAATTTAGCTGTTTTTTTAACTAAAACCACGTTGTGCATCACTACTCCTTGAGGTGGACAGTGATATTAGCTGCACAGGCATCTGCCTGATGTGAAGGGGCTGGGGCTGACCATCACCTGAGTAATGCTTTCCACTGACAGGTGAAATTGTGCGGCTTTTGAAGAGCACAAGCACCATCATCATGTGCGCATAGAGTGAATTCTGTTGTGGGAAGAGAGACAATGCAATGCCTCCTCAAAACACAAAAACCACACTACCGGTCCACTAAAGTCCTGGAGTATTAAACACAGGATCAGTTATGAACAGGCAAAACCTCAATTTCCTCCTGATATCAGCAGGAAAGGAGAAGAAAAGGAGGTCACAGGGGTAAAAAAACCCGTAACTGTAGTTTTCTTTCAGAAAATAGCAACAAACTTGAGCATTTGGGCGAATTTGTGCGGCTACGGCAGCAGGAATGAAAGCCTGAATTACCCCCATTACTTGGAGTGGGGAAATGATGAGCCTTTACAGCAGTGCCTCACAGATAAGCAATAATGAAACCCACATATTATACCTGTTTTTCTATGTTACACAACTCTGTGTTATGGAGAAGCTATTGAGCTCCCCAGAAGATGACAGCTCTGTTTCCCAACAAACCTTCAAGGTTTTGAAATTAGTCTTTGTTCGGCATTGAAAGAACACAAAATTCTCTCGGTATCTTTGTCAAATGGAATTGTGTCAGATAACCAATTTTATGAAAACCCATTCACTTTCCAGGATTAGACTTTGTTTTCTTTTCTCTCTGCCCTATCTGCACAAGAGATCAGCAAGTACTAGGGAGTGAAATTTTTAACGTATGCCACCGTGATACATTTCAGTTTTGACTAGTGCTATATCTTAACAAAAAGTAATTGAATTAAAATTATTCCAATCATTACAGGGCTGTTCTCTGCACTTTAAACAGAACTGAATGCCCAAAGCTTTGTTGTTCCTCTCATGCATGCCAGTGTAAAGTTAGAAAGGTTTGTGCTCGGGTGAAGGAGGCAAAGACGTTCCTGTCGTCTGTCAGTACAGAAGCGAATGTTTCCTTTTGATCTAATTTCATTCTTGGTAAGGAGATGTAAAGTTTATACTGTGTTCTCACTACAGCTTTTTTTCCTACTGGAACGTCTGCTCTAGAGACCCCTCTGACTTGGGGTCACACACACCCAGTGTGGTGCTCTGCTCCCAGCACTGCTCCTGCCACCTTCCTCTCACCAGGCCGCTGCCCCGCTCAGCACTGGGATGTCTGCCCAGTTGCACCAGCACACACAGAGCCAGCAAGTGCCAGTATTAGATCAAGTCACCCAGAGAAATTTTAGCTCTGCTGTTTCACCCACGTACCACAGTGGGGCCATGACAGAACCTTTGCTCTACGGTAACATTCTGAAGCACTGAAAGCTGCAGTGACGTAGGGGTTTGAGGTGCAGGAAAGCTGATGTTTGACAAAAACGATGCTGTGGTTTCCAATAAAATCACTGAAAATAACCTCTGGGTAAAATCCTGCAGGTCACAGAGGAAGAATACAGTAGCATGCTGTACTTGGGATATCCATCAAAGGAGTCCCAAAGAGTTCAAGAATGGAAAGCAAAATGCCAAATACTTTTATAAAATCCTTTAAAAAAAAATCATTGCTGAGTTTCTTAGATTAAAAAATTGATTTTTAAACAATCTTTAAAAATTCTCTCAGACTCCATATATGTTGTTGGTGTTACTTCCAGATACAACCCTACACAATTCTGTGAGAATCATTATATTATCAAACATAACCCTAATGCTGAGGTTTTATCAACCAATAATGCCACTCACTAAGCAGGAAAGACAACACGGACTGTTTTCTGAAACACTGTGCAAACAAAACGAGCTATTGGAACCTCACTGACACTCAAAATACAAGCAGGTAAAATCAATGAGCAAAAGGAAAAGACAAAATGAACAGAAGACAATGGCTACCAAGATACAATTCATATGTATTGATGGATTTGCAGAGTGGAGGAGTAAGGAGAGAGAAAAAAACCACACAACACTTAAAAAGTGCATGTGTGACAGACTCTCGGAAGGGAGGGAGGGAGGGAGGGAGGGAGGGAGGGAGGAAGGAAGGAAGGAAGGAAGGAAGGAAGGAAGGAAGGAAGGAAGGAAG
>JANIJG010013066.1:76385-98976 GCA_024611175.1 Megaceryle torquata | reverse complement strand
GACTCTGCACTTATCCTTGTTAAACCTCATTAGGTTCAGCTCTGCCCAGCTCTCCAGTCTGTCCAAGTCTCGCTGGACATTTTACCATGTTCCAGGCACAGACCAATGCACCTTTTAAGTTTTTAATTCCCTGTGGCAGCTGCCTCCCCTCCTTAAGACTCAGAAATATTTTAATTACAGCTTGCTGCTCACTCAGTCCAACATTCCTTATACCAGTTATCAAGCCATGCTGTCAAGGGATGCACATGCCAGATGAGGGGTCTCAGATGAACTTCACCATCCTGCACTGTGTTACAATATTTTCTGACCTCTGGCTTTTCAATTTTCACCCTGAGACAGTATTTGGTCTTGTACATACCAGCTACAAGTTGCAATACTGATGTCTGTGAGCAAGTGCCTCTGCCTTTTCCTGCAGTGGGAGGACCGTGCTGCAGTGCTGTGTTAGAGCTGAGGAAGCTGAGAGAATGTCAAAATGCAGACACAGGGTTGGGCAGCAGTACTAATAAATCTGGCCCTCAGGACAGTGCAGATAAATTATCAGGGGGGCTGAGTTCAAATTATTCAGACATGCAATTAATCCACATCCTCAGCTCACAAATGACCATAAAATAATAGGAAAATGGATCTTGAAGAGGCCCCAATGGCAGCATCTAGTCCATTTGTCTTTCCCAGGATAGGAGTAACTACGTCTGTGTAATTTCTGGTATCTGTCTAATCTCTACTTAAACACTTCCAATGACAGATCCCATCACCTTTCCCAGAAAATTGTTTCCTGACTTCACTTTTCCCTTTGTCAGAAACCTCCTTTAATTGGCTAATTTTACTTGAGACTTTTACACTGCAAGTGGAAAACAGTAATTATTCTCCTACTCACAAAAGGCGGGAAAACAAACCCATCTGTTCACCTCTGCAGGAGTCTTCCATTTACCCACCATACCCATCTTCAGCCACCACTCTCCTCTACAAACAGAGGAGAACGTGAGGATCCCAGATAGCTCCTACCACAAAGAAAACTCATTAGATGTCCTTGCATGACATATAGCAGTGTATTGTGTCTGACTGAGCTGGAGTTAATTTTCCCCACAGCAGCCCTCCCAGGGCTGTGCTTTGCTCTGAGAGCTGGAAAGGTGCTGGTAACACACCTGTGTTGGGGCTACTGCTGGGCAGGGCTTGCACAGCACCAAGGCTGCTTTTTCAACATTCCCCCTGCAGTGGGATGGGGTGGACAAGATCACAGGATCTTGGGAAGGGACATGACTGGGACAGCTGACCCAAGCTGACCAAAGGGATATTCCATACCATCTGACATCAGCTGAATGATAAAAGCTGGGAAAGTATGAGGAGGGGGGTGGGGCATCGCCTTGTCCTCCAGAGCACCCGCTACACATTTGGAGCCCTGCTTCCTGAAAAGGGCCAGACATCAACTGCTGATGGGAAGTAGAGAATAAATATTTGTTTTCTTTTGCTTCCATGCACGACATTGCTTTGCTTTTTCATTAAACTGCTTTTGTCTTAGCCCATGAGTTTCATCTTATTTTCTTCTCCCTAGTGCAGCTGAGAGGAGGGGTTGAAGTGATACGAGCAGTTTGGTGGGCATCTGGTGCTCAGACAAGGTCAAACCACCACAAGCAGAAATGTAGGGAGATGAGCAATGACGGCAATGGTAACTAGATGTCAAGGGAAAAAGGAGACCCCAATTAACACTCCACATTCCCTCTAGTACCCCATTCCTTACAGTGGATTGGGAGAGAAGAAACATATTGAAAGGAACAAAGAAGAAACCCTTAATAGTTTTTTAGAAAGTAGTGAATAAATAGCTAAAGGATACAAAGAAATTATTCACAGGTACAAATCTATTTCAAGTAGTCATCTGCTGGGACATTCTCTGTTGTGCTACAGAGAAGCTGTGAGAGCTCAGCATCACAGCAGCTCTGTAAGCCCATGCTCATAACACAGCTTACCTCGTCAAAATTATTCTTGCGAATTCCTAGCTGCAGAGGAGTTTAAAAGCTCCTTGTGAATCTGCACCCACCTCCCTCCCAATGACAACAGACTATTTCAAGTTCCCCTTGAAAATTATTAGTACAATATAAAAGGTTGCTACAAAGGGAGGACCAACAAGAAAGTTAAACTTCAGTAATCCTCCTTCTCCAGAAGGACAAAGACACAGCATATTTAAATAAACACATCTGTGCCACAAAATGCAAATGTTATGTGGCCAGTTCTGTCATTATTATATATAAAGAGAACTTCCTCAAAGTCAGGACTAATTTCAATAATTAAAACCCATGTAACATTATCCATCTGCTTCAAAAATAAGCACAGCATTCTGCAGCTTATTTGACCTTGTGTGCAGAAAACCCACCCACCCCCACTTATTCTTCTGTTGCATGAGCAGAAACATCAATTCAGAAAGAGGAGTTGATTAATATTAAAAAGATGAAAATAGCTTGATGCTGAAAGCCTTTTTTTTTTTTTTCTCTCAAAGGCTTAGCATTTTTATCTTGGATATTTGAATAACTTAGGTGGCAAATATAGCCAAAGAGAAGTACCTCATCTGTCTGTAAACTACATCCTCTAGGACTGAATTTTATACATAATTTTTATTCATTACAGCTCACGTGGTGATTCATGGATAAAAATGCCTATGTAGAAGATTTGATAAAGTTAACTGCACTTAAGGTTACTTGAATTTATTGATATGGACAGTGAAAATACTTGCACTTCGAAAGTGTCCCTAACATTGTAGTGCTTTTGCCTGTTCTATATGAATTGATTTCAACCTGATCTTGGTTTTTATAGATTGCCTTTTCCTTGATTTATTTTAATACTGACTGCATATTTCACAGATTTACTTATATATATATATATGTTAGAGACAACAGGAGTAATCTTTACATTAACAGTTTTCTGTCTTGTCCTTAAAAGGCTAAGATCCTCACTGGTCAGCATGAGGGCACAAACACAAATGTAATCCATGCAATAACAACACAGTGCAAGAGCTGACTACTAATGCCATAATCTCTGGGACAGTTACTCAAGCTTGTTGCTCATGGCAGCACAACCTTAGAATTAAATTATTTTTTTCAAAAATTGAATAAACACTGAATATTATTCACTATCTGCAATGTATTAAAACAGACTAAAATGCCATATTTACTTAGGAAGTAAAGTATTAGTCAAGTTCTAGGATTATTCAAGTTTGGATATTAAAATGATGCTTAAATCTTTTTTTTTTTTTTTTCCCTATTCTTTTGTATTCTGTTTAAAAACTGCTGTTTTCCTTTCAGCATTTGTTTCCACTGGACTTTCATCCAGCTTATCATTTGTGTTGGCCTGATAACAGCAGCCTTCTGCTGAAACAGATTATTGATTATTAATAAGATAATGTTAAAAGAACTGAACTGGGAATGCCCACAAAAAAACTTAAACCAACCTTTTACTTACCTAAAGATAAAATTCACTAAAGAACTGATAATTTACTATAAACAACTTGTAGCATGATGAAGACAGTATCTCATGGCAAATACTGAACAATTTCTGTAAAGTACATGAGTAAAGGGACTCAGCAGCACTGGGAGCTGGGCTTCAAAGTCCCAAGATCAGCAAGGAAGGGAAGCAGTTTCCTTGGCTTTGCCACAGTTGTGCCCAAGGACTTTGATAAACAAAGACCTGCTCTTTCTCCAGATTTAAGGAAATCAAGAAAAACATGCCCATGTGAGAAGTAGAGGGGAAAACATTTTATTCAAAGACATGTTCACTTAAGCCTTATTTATCTCAGTATCAGTGTTTCCAAAATCTGAAGTCAGCCTTCACTCAAGCCTTCAAGCCTGCGAGTGACAGCTGGGCAAAATGGGGGTGCCAGACTGGCCACCCTGCTGAGCACTGTCAGGCTTGGTCATTCAGAGGAGATGCCAGCAGCATTACAGCCTCCCCATCTAGCCCTTGGCAGCGGTCCCCCTGAGGTGCAAGGGCACCCACTTATAATGCTAGAGTGCTAGACTGTAAACCTCCAGCTAGTGTTAAGAAACTTCCGTGGCAGTGAAGGATTACAGTTCAAAGTCTTAATTGTTTCCTCTGCTTTCTAACATCACAGGAGGCCACTACTGACTGATCGCTCACGCTCCCTTTGCTTTGTTCTGATTTTTTATATGTTACACTAGAGGATGGCACCAAGCTCATTAAAGTGTCCACATATTTCTTGTGAGTTTTTAAACTACTCAACCAAGACCTTGATGTAACATCGTTACTAATGAAAGCCAACATCAGTTTCAGCAAATAACTATTAAAATGCAAGTTTTTCAGTTCTTATTCTGTTGTATGCCCAATGGCTTGATACAGCACAACTCAGAATTCAGTTATACACTGCAAAAAAACAGTGCAGCAGAATAATCAATCTAGTAAAACGACAGCCATCCTCAGGGAGGAACACAACATCACACTTGAACTAGGTCAGAATTCAGACAAGCAACAGGAATAAGATGAGATTTATGAACTCCCATTTGTTAATTGATCGATCTGTTCAATGTTGTATCTACACAGCTGTGGACCATTCTCAGGTTTTTCATCATCATTGCTACCAGTGTCTATGGGGAAGATGACCAGGTTGGTAACAATTCTTTGGACTCTTAATTATCATACTGAGCTGAGTTTACCCAGCATCTCAACCAGAGAATATCCTACTGGGATATGCATCACATCTACACACTTGCACCATGCCCTTTGTGCAGCGTAATGTAGGACATTGCCAAATGCAAGGGCAGAATGGGGAAAATCCCTCAAACAGAACTTCTGTTGTAATCACAGCTTTTGGCAATGCATTACACCTGTCAGAGACTTGTTTAGTAGCTTCTGCCTTTGATAATATGGAAGATTCTGTGGCACAGGAAATTTTTCTTCAGCTTGTATAGAGTGCAAGTACCTCTTGTGAAAGACTGAAATCACAAGCAGAACAAAATAACCCTGCAGCTGTTATCTGTCTGTCCTTTGTTCTCATCCTGCCTTGATCAATGGAGGCTCCTTATGATTGAGTAGTCCAACTGCCCCATTATGTGAACCCAGTATATGAAACTAAAATGCTACCCATTCTGGTGTTCCAGAGCATGGCAAGCATTACTTTGCAGCAGTTTGGTGTGTGCTGCAGAAGTGGTGTAGCTGCAGCAAGCACAGGGAAGAATGCTAAGCCACTTTAGGAAAAAAACATTCCCATTATGAATCAGAGATGTTAATTGTGTGGGAGGTACTAAGACAAAATCCCTGTGTTTCCATAAAGTATTGATTCTTTCTATGAGCAATTGAAAGTCTCAAGTTAAAAATCCATTTCTGGCCTTAGTCCTCAGAAAGTAGGAACCACCACTTTCCCCAAGGACCTTACCAGCTATCATCACTAAATGGGAAGTTTTTGGAGACAGCTCTCACATAACAACAATAGGATGAATATGACATCAGCCTCTTAAATGTTTTTTCCCCACACTCCTGTGACCCTTAGAGATCATATTAATTGAGTTTCAGAAGCATCTACACTGAATTCAGATGTATTCTATTTTTAGCCTAACACACAATGATATTATAGAATCATACAATGGTTTGGGTTCAAAGGGACCTTAAAAATCATCCAGTTCCAATCCCCCTGACACGGACAGGGACACCTCCCACAAGGCCAGGTTGATTAAAGCCACTTCCAGCCTGGCCTTGAACAATGCCAGTGATGTGGCACACACAACATCTCTGGGCAACCTGTTCCAGTGTCTCACCACCCTCACAGAGGGTATCACAACTGCATTTTATAACAGGGCCTTTTTTACCTGCTTTTGTAATTACACATATTATAAAGCCTAAAGATTGTCCTCAGTCAGTCTCATTAAGGGACTGAAGATGCTTTAGCACTGTCCTTACAGGCCGCTGGCTGACCCTGGTGGAGCCGATAGCTTATTTAGGTTCTGCTTTACCCAGTAAACTACATACTTCAGAGTAGGCATGTTAGTTTCCTAACAGGGAAGAAAGATTTCAAGAAAAACTGAACATTCCCATTCCAAACAGACTTTCATTTTCTTTCTTCTCATTCCCTTGGTGAAGTGTTTGGGGGACCCAGAGAAAGCCCAGTGAATCTTTTCCAACCACGTTCCTCAAATGTAAACATTGTACTGAAAGCTTTTCCTACCCTGACTTGTTCTAAGCTCAGCAATAAAAACATCCCACCCTGCCTAATAACAAGAACTAATTTTTTCCTCTCCTCTACAATTTGTGGTCCTTTTCCTCCCCAATGAAGGATGTCAAAACGTTTGTTTCTCCCAACCCTTACTTCTTTTTCCGTATTTCTTCAGTAAGAGAAATTATAACAACTACTAATTTCTCTCAAATATCTGTCATTTTCTTGGGTTAAACAAGCATTAATGAGAGACGTACAAATGTGACATACAATAACTAAATTAAAAGTGGCAACAAAATAAGAAAGATTGCTAATCTTGCAGGCTGCTCATTTGCCAAACTTCATCAACAAAATGCATTACTGCTCTGGAGATGACAAAAATTTTAAGCTATTCTTTTAGTTGCTACAGAAGAAGAAAGTATCACACTGCAATGACAAAAATCAGAAACAGAAACCAACTGCATCAGTCTACGTCACTGTGTTATCTGTCTTGTGGACAGAGGGACAGACTGATCTCTAAACCTGTTTTCCCCTAAAGCTTTATCAGCCTGAGGATACTTTCTGTCAATCAAAGCTTTGTTTGCCCTTTTTTTCTTTTTTTTACTCCCAAATTCTCCATTTTAAGATCGTATTCATGCAAAAAAAAATAATTAAGAGAAACAAAACCAAAATTAAATAATAATTTTGAAAAAACAAACCTCAACTATCAATGAAATAGTTGAGATATTCTTGGCTCTTAGCTTGGAAGAAGGAGAAGCTGGGGAACCATGGTGGACAGGATTTTTGTCTCCACAGTGCATACCCCCCTTGGTGGAAATACATATTTTAACATATATTAGCTAGTGTGTGTCAATTAATTAGACTATATTAAAAGAATACAATGGCAAAAGTCAGTCATAATATCCTTGCGTGTTACTTGGCTGAGTTCAGCCTCATCAGGTGTTACAAATGTAACTTGTTAGCATGAAGATTTTAACTTTTATGAGCTAATAATTGGAAAAAAAATAAGCCTTTCTTTCCTTTATCTTTGAGAAGTTCTTGAATGTTTGTTTGAAATAAAATGTAAGTTAAGATTATTTTTTTTCTACTACAGAATTACCTTCCCACATTTTACTTAGGTATAACAGACTGCAGCAAGAGATGTCCCATGCCACAAGCCTGAGCATCAGCTCCTTTTTCTTCTACAGAACTCCTAAGTTTCATCTAAATCAGGGGAAGAATCTGAATAGGAAAATTCAAAAAGTTTAGTGAGCTTTGAAGAGGATTCCACATTTCTGGCAAGTGTGGGACTGGATGGGGTAGGTAAGACTGTAGCAAGTCACAAAGCATACACCAGCCTGTGGCACAGCTATTTTCTTGCACTGGCCTTGAGGTCAAGCACCATCTCTCTGTCAGGCAAAGACCAAAGGCTCTCCTCTTCTCCTAGCTCTGGGAAAGCTCCTTCTAACTGTACGGTGTATTTCATCACATGATTACTGGTGCTGATTGTGCATTGCACTGATAAGAATGACAATCAAAGTTCTGGATAAAGCATCTCCTGGCTCAGTACAGCTCTTTGAAAACACTGAAATGCCCCAGCACTTGTTTCAGACAGGAACTCCTCTTTGTTTTCAAAGGTGAAAAGAGTCTGCTTTATATAAGGCAGTCTCTATTAATATGGGCCTGCATGGGAGAACAAAAGCCAATGATGCAATTACTCCTGCTTAGAATCTCAATTAGAAACTTGGATTTAGCACCAGTATACAGCTTTGAAAGTAACTGGGAAATGAGAAAGAAGAGTCGATCCAGAAGAAGGGATTTCTGAAAGTAAAAAAAACACCCTTTCTTTACAGAGAAAGCAAGTTGTAATAGTCTTATAATTGAACAGCAAACCAAAAAGGATGGTAAATTCTTTAAATATTCCATCAGGGAAAATGCAAAACATTGATAGTATTTTCTGTGTTTAAGCACACAAAAGAGATGTGAAAGGCAGCTGCTACATGATAGCATCTGAGTCTTCTTGTGGAGGATATAAAAAACCCCCCAGTAGATTCATTGTAACACTGTTAAAAGCTCTTGAATATCAAAAGCGCTAGAAAAAAAGATTACAACATTTGAACCTTAGGTGGGGAAACCCGTACATTTGAATTAGTGTTGTGCATATGAGAATCTTAGGAACTTCTGAGCTTCAGAATGCAACACAAATTTCCTCCATCATTTCACACAGATCACCAAGTGTCAGAGGAATCAATGAATGCAAGAGGGCAACCTGTTATTAAAAATCAGGATCTCAGCCTCTGTGCCTCTATTTCACCATTAGTGGAAAAAAACCTTCATCTAATTATAGGAAATTTGTACAAATTGTACACTTTCACAGTTAAAAGACAGTGCAAAAATTTGATTACCAGGTAGAATACTACATGCATTTATATAAAGAGGTAGGAAATTTGTAAAGCATGTCTTGTTTCTTTTTGTTTTGGTTTTGTATTTTAGAAAAGTCTTATTGCAAACAGAAATGTTTTCCATAGTATTTTATGTCTCATATGAATAATAATTAATGTGTGCTATAAGAACAGACTGGTTAAATTATGTCACCAAGTGTGCACGGAGCTGAACAGATGGTAGCACCAGGAATCGCTAGTCCACGCTTACCCAGATGATCTTTATCATTTCCATAACATTAGAAAATGGCTCACCTATGATTTACAATGTTCTGAGGATGAAGCAGAAAATTTCTTTTTTTTTTTTCCCTCCTGGAATGGAAGACTATGGACTGACTCAATATCAGCATTATACTGTTAGTAGTTCTAAAAGGAAATCACAGAGATACTCAATTTCTGCTAATTTGTGGACTTTCTTTTTTAACAACCACTTATTTCATAGAGAATATTTATTCATAACGTACATGAACTGCATGCAGTCTGCTGGTAGCTGCCTTGGGTTATTTTGTTTCTTTGTAGGCAGAGGCTTTTTGGACAAGATTATCTTAAACTGCTCATACATCTTAATCTTGCCTATAAAGAAGATTGGTTTAGGGCACAGTTAGCATGCCCAGACAAAATGTGCATGACAGCATTTATAGGGAGTCAATCCCTTACCCACAGCAGGCAAATCATGGTTAGTTTTGGATACTTTCATTTATACAGTCATGAAACACACAGGTGATAAAAATACCTTGGTCATAGTGAGAAAAGATGACTTACTTCTTCCTCCTTATTTACCTGGTTGTGCCATATGTTCCAAAGCAAAGGAGAAAGGTCTTAATTACAGGAGTTAGTAGTAGAGTACTTCCTTGCCTAGAGAGCAGAGCCTTTTCGGAAAAAAAGAATTGGTTTTATCACTGTTTCCAGTAACAGCTAGAGAATGAGTTACTAAGTGCAGCATTGCACACTGAAGCCAAGGAAATTAGTTCAGTTTTACTAAATGGAAGAGAACAGCATGGAGTCCTTTAGGGTTTGTCTGAGGTTTTCTCCCTTTGACTTAGCATGCCAGTATGCAAATGATTATGCAGCAACATTTAGCAAATTTTAGTAGCAATTTGCTTACAGTGAGGCAAATCTATCCTAGATATGGTTCAGCTGAGATCAACAGTGATGCATTAGAAATTAACTTTGGCCAAGGTCTAAAAACATACTATGCAGACAAAGAGGTCTTTGATGCATCTTGATATCTAGCTGAGACCAGTTACAGAAGAAAAAGAAAAGCACCCAAAAAACTAGCACAGTACTTAAGGTCTCAGAAACTTGTCCCTCTCATAAGCAATTGAAAAGAGCAAGTCAAATTAGGTCGCAGACTGTAACAGAGCTTCTAAAATCTGATCTGGCACCTTGTAGCCAGTTATCTGTACCTTACAGATAAAACACCTCCCAGGGTAACTTTTGCAGTATAAGAAGGTTGGAAATGTTGTTTGTGCTGCAGAACTTTATTCCAGTGCAAATCCTGCATTCATTTTTTCACAGTTACTATGTGGTTTAATGTCCTTGAATCAGGGCAAGCGCACAAAGCTGAGGGATGGTGACTTTTGTGCTCAGGGTATAACCACTGCATTACCTGAATCTTATACAGGATTTCTTAACTTAGGTGAAGATGTAATACATGCCTGAGTTTGCCTTCAGGCTATTTTTACACTAAAGATGAACATGTCTGGTCCAAGTAAGGCACAAAATTTTTACAGCTACAAAATACACTGAAAGTCAATGATGAACAGGTAAGAAAGGAATACAGTGTTCCTGGGCGGTGATGCACGGAAAAGATGTTAAAGTACACAAGAGAACACACAGCTGCAGTTCTCCCTTTACTCCAACAGGACAGTGAGTGAGATCTGCAAAAGCTGTTTCCTGGATGAAAAAAAACACAACCTAGTGGTACCAACTCTGAATGGTTTTTTTTCCTTAGTAGCTCTTCTTAAAATACAAACACCAATCCTACTTACTTTACACAGAAGTGATCCTGGGAAGAAACCCAGAAGCCTAGCAAGCCATCAATCCAGAGACAAGCATACTCCTACAAGGCCCAGATACAATTCCTTAATGTTCATTATCTTAAGCAGGGAAGGTGCTCTATTAGTGTTTTTATTGTTCTTTCCTATCCATGCCCCCCCATACCTCAACTGCTGTCCTGCTTATCTGCTCCCAGAAAAGCCATGCTGGAGCCACAGGTAATCCATCCATCTCCTCTGGGAGAAAAATCCTCTTCACATAAGCCCCACGTGCTATCTCTAGCTGCCAGCCATCCACCCAGGCATGGGAAACCTCCACTAGGACCACATTTACTGCAGTCAGTGACCTCTGAAAGCCCAGCCATGCACAAGGAAGACACATCTCTATCATCTCGTTTAAACCTCCATGTAGAACTACATCTTAAATCTGGCTGGATTTAAGAGAAGGGGTAGCACATGGCTTGGACTGTGTGACAATAATAAGGGATAAATCATTTGTTTTAAAGGAAGTCTGAGGCCTCTTTTAAAAAAAATGAAGTACATAAATATAGAAAAATGTTCACCTTTGGTAAATTATCTCTGCTATTCAAGGAATTTGTCTATTCTTCAACTATTCTGCTTAACATAAAAAAAAAAGTTCTTTAAATAAATGACATTTTTATTTTTCAGTGAAGCTTTTTACTCCAAGGTATGTGAAAATGCAAGGTATCAGTACTGCATGGACTAGCTGTTCAGCTGCCCACCTGCAAGAACAGGGTACCACCACACACACAAGCAGAAGCTGAAGCATGGGAAGAAAGGTGGCAGAGAGAAAGACTTCATATTACAGGTGCACTTTGCTGAAGGGCCAAATTAGTGCTTAAGTGTTTGTTGAAACAAAAGAAAAGTAGTGAAAAAAGAAAAGTAGTGAAAACTCTAAGAAAACACTAAATAAATTTCAAAAAAATCTATTCCCAAAACAACTGAAAGTAAAATGTTTACATCACATACAATCTCTCTCAGACCGAATTATTCCTTTTCGCCCTTGGTTGAACAGTCAAGGCTGTCCAATAAACCCCCATGCTATTAAGTGAAAATTACAGCAAGAAAAAAGATCTGAATCTAACCAGAGAACAGTGTGGCTGAAAACACAGGTTCTGTCTATTATGTATTCTTGAGAGGAAGCATCAATAAATCAGGTTTACAAGTTAACCCAAATCATGTTGTGATAATGAAAGTTTCTGATGGACTACAAACAGGAGATGGAAAGCAGAAAGGCAGAGGAGAAGGCACATGGGTTCACACCCCAACAGCCCCTGAGTTACAACGCTTCAGTGGAGGAAGTGACATGCGTTTATTTTACTTTATTGTTGTTTTCACAACCCATTTTACAACACCATTGAAAGACACCATCATAAGGCCTAAACTGTTTTTCAGCTGCAACACTAGCTTTGAAAATAACTTGACCTTCCAGACCTCAGATGGTGAGGAATGGTGCTTAGAGCTGCCTCCACTTTTTTTTTTTTTTACTTCAAGGAAAAACTAAGAGGAGTTTCCTTATGAAGTGCAGGACGGAGAAACCCTATTAAACAAAAATGCTTAAATACATGTGACAAAAACTGACCACGGTTTTAGGTTTCAGTTTTAAGACAAGCTTTGCTATTTCAAACACTGCGAGATGGTGCAGCTCCTACCAGAATTTTACTGCAGTGGCTTACAGGAAAGAAAGAATCACGGCTAAATTTCCTTAAGTAGTGGCATGTAATAAAGAAACTGGTCTGGCTTGGTTTTAATGTCCTGGGTTTCCTTACAGCCTCTAGGGAAAAGGTCAATACAATATGATATGAAAAACACAATGATAAATCCAGTCCTCACATTTGGTTCTTGCTGGAAATATTATTGTTCCAATTCACTCTGTGTTATTGTCATGATTTTAAATGAAATGACAACAAGTCTGAAAACAATCTCCAATAAATTTGCAGCTTTTGGAAGCAAGGAGCTTTCCAGTTTTAGTCAAAGAACAAAATTTTTTCAAACTATCCTGCCTTTAAATAGATGATCATGGCTCTGCCTCAAGGCACAAAGTTACAGAAGCTGTAGCACTGATTATTCTGACTATGCAAAGAATCAATATGGTATTTTTGAGTTCATCTGAGAACAAGAAGGTAGCCTGTATTAGGGGAACTTAGGAGTTTCAGTTTTTAACATGAACATTTATTGGGTCTGAAAGGAAACATGGTTCAAAAGAAATGGGTATAAAAGAGTGATTACATAAAATTTGCTGAAACTGAGCTAGTAGTTGGTTTGCCTTGCCCTTCTGATTGCTGCAGTGAGAAGCTAGGTAATGGTATTCACTGATTTCCTGCAAACTGGTCCTTATCTCACCCAGGCCATTCACAGCCTGAATTCAACAGGAGGCAGGTTGTGCAGCTGGGGCTGACCATACAAGAAGAGTTTATTACTATTGATAATATGCTAAAAGGAGGAATTCTTAAACAGAAACACCAGCGGAGTTGTACTTTTCTTATTTTAAGTTTCTAGAACTACACAGATTTTTTTTTTTCCTCAAACTTCTTCACTTTTTAAATTTCAGAACATGCACTGTCATTATTTCTTTCCCTTGAAAATATTAATACAATTTCAAGTGGACTAACAATATAGTAGTATTTTAAAACTCTATTAGCAATTTAAGGTTCAATTTCACTTATAACCCATAAAGTGATTTATTTTATAACAGAGTTAAGCTCTGGTATATAACTCCATCTCAAAAAATTTGGTGAGAAGACATTAAATAGTCAGGTTAGGAGGAAAAATCACTCATAACTTCTACGGGGCAAGGAAAGTAGCACTGAAAAACTCATAACTGGCTATTTAAAAGCATTTGCAACAGATAAAAACATAAACCAATGTAAAAATCTAATACATGAAAGTTGTCAAGGGATTGACTTCAAATCACCACTGACATTTATAGAGCACAGGCAAATCAAGTTGTAGAAAAACCAGCTGTAGCTTCTATCCTCCAAAAGAAAAATATTCTGATGATGATTCAAAAATCCACAATAAATTAATGTCAAAACCACACTAATTACAGAAGTCTACATCTATAGCCATTTCTTACCCGTTTAAAAACTTACTGTGCAGAAAAATGTTTACAAGAATTGCTGCCAAAACAAGGTGGGCACCAGTTCTACAAAGTGCCTGTGAACCTGTCTGAAAGTATCATCAATATGCCTATCCATAGGCTTTCCTGGGTACTTCTTATGCTTCTGCTTCAAAACATGCTTAGATGTCTTTGTGTGTCGGAACTTCTTTTCTGTCATCTTGTAAAGGGGTCTGTGGATTCAGTCTTCCTTCCTCATTGCCTCTGAAGTCCTGGACAACAAACCAAGGCCATCCTTTTCTTCTCAGATTTTTAAAGCAAGCCAAAGCAGAGTGAGTTTATGAAAGCTCATTGCTGACTTGATATAGGCCAAAATATTTCTTTATTCCCTTTAATATATCCCTATTTGCTTGACAACCAACCCCTGTCTATATCTGTTTTCTTCCCTGTCTTAAGCTCTCTGCATGCCTCATTTGAGATGGGCAGACAGTCACTGCACATGAAATACCACTTGAGAGAATATTTGGAAAGAACCACTTCCCTTTCTCTACACTGACCAGAATTTTACCCTTGCCATTTTAATCACATACAGCTACTAAGCACAGAACCAGAATCTGGTATCTTCTCACTGCTGTCAAGTTGCCACTTCCTTTGGGAAAATGAGAGAGGAGGGAATATAAGCAACAAATGTAAAATACCCTGTATCATGAGCCAAAGCTCACAGTATTGTATTTATGAACAGTACTGCCTTTACATCCCATTTTCGTGACTAGGTGTGCAGGACTGATGGGAAATGGCCCACTTTTAACCCACTTTGCTCTGAAGCTGACACTGTAATGCCACAACCACTCTCCACACATAGTTCACATCCAGTATCAGAACAGACATCCTGAGCAATTTCACTGAAGTGAAAATCACGTATCTATGATAATGCCTTCAAGGCACATTTGGCTGAAAGAACCAACACACTGTGCTCCAGAAGGAGAGGAAAGGATACGCAGGCAGAATAAATGAGCACTGAAGACAAAAAGTGCATTCATATCTAGTCCTACCTATTTGATGGGATTTTTGAACAATAACATCACAGAAGCAGACAAGCTCTGATTATGTATGAGCATCTGCACGTACACATCTAAAACATTTGCCAGCAAAAGTGCATTTCTCTCAATCCTGAAGCTTAAAAGTGGATTTGACCATCACAATGAAAGGGTGATAACACTGTCTGACCTCTGCCTGACTTGCTGCCCTCCTCCTGGATGCTGACTGGCACTGACTGTTGAGAATAACTAAAAATAACTAGCTCGTCTCATATATTGTAATAAGGGCAAAGGGAGAAAAAGAGGTGGCATATTTGAGTTTCTTGCTGTTCACCCTCTTGTCTTCTTCCTCTTATATTTTTCCTCTCGAGAACAGAGTTTCTCGCAGAAAGAACAATTAGCATAGATGATGGGAGCCAAGAACTTATTAATGATTTCATACCAGTGCCAAACTGGTAATGAGTTTCAGGTTTTGAGGCAGAAGAGGGAATTGAACAGGAGAATCTACTCCACAGAGGACGATACTTGAGGATGGCAACACACTGTCTCACAGAGCAGAGTACAGTTTTGTAAGTTGTAAGTCAAATGAGTCCAAATGAGAAGATACCAACTCATAGAGCACAAAAATGTAAAGCCCAAAGATGCTTGTTTTTCTCATATTTTTCAGGGTTTAATAGTTTTTGTTTCTATATGGTGGCTTCTTTTTTGTTCCTGGCCTGTTCAGTGGGACTTTTGCAAAGGAAATTTTTCTAGTTCCTAACTATCCAAAAGTATTAGATGTATCATACTCAGCCTCACTACGATTGCACCTCATAAATCATCCACCTCAGGGGTCAGGTAATCAGCAATGCTTTGTGCCCTTGTTTCTATCCCTAGGAAAAGGTAAATCTCATTTCCCAAATTACCTATTAAATCCCAGAAGAAAACCTTACATATAAATCAGTATTGATCAAAGGACAAGAACAAATACACTGAAAATAAATGTGGTTTTTGAACAAATAAGAGCAGATGTGGAAGCTCAAGTACCTTGGCTGGCAATTACTGTCCACATGTAATCGGTGCCAAGAGTTTTTTTCAAGGTCCAAGTATCACAGCACCAGAACAGATCATTAAGTTTTTCAGTTTTGTTTGGTGGAGCTAATCACTGAACGAATGACTCTTCAGTGTCATCAGTTCTGCACTGCTTAATCATGAGCAATGTCAAAAGTTGAGGAGGAAGCAAGTTAGCAAAACAGTTAGTGATGCATCCAGATGCAGAGGAGAAAGTCAACAGCAGAAGGTAAAGCCAGACAGAACTAAAATGCACACAAGGACTCCCAGGAAAAGAGAAAGACTTGTGTATTGATGACTAGGTGACTTGGAATGCATCGAGATTACTGTTCTGTAACCCAAATGACTCCTGATGGCATAAAACATTCAACAATTGCCAGGCACATTCTAACACTGCATGACTGGGAAGAACAACATCAGTCTTTCAGGGAAGCTTTAACTTTTTTTTTTAATTTTGAAAACTGTTCAGGATATTTTCAAAAATCAAATGGAATTAATTGGAGCAGGGACAATAAACTTATTTCCATTCTTTGTTTAATATTCTTCATCAGTGTTGCATGTCACTAAAACTTATGCTCTATTTGCTTATGCACTCACAGTGAGGACTTCCAGCAAAAATTTCTTCTCCTTGTTATGCCTTTACATTATCTGGAAGATTGCTTAACTTTTGGACTCAAGCTCCAGAAAGTCTGGCTCCCACGGTGTTCTTCTCTTCCCACTTTTAATGTAGTCACAAAGTACAAGCCAGCACAGCCCCTGGGCTTCTGCTCCTAAAAGTCCAGATCACATTGCAAGGATTCTGTAAAAACTGGCAATGCAGCTAATCCTAGCACTGCCAAAAAACATCTTACAACACACCACTTGAATAGACAAAAGCCCAAGTTATTCTTAACCAGCAAATTAATACGGAAAAGAGTGAGTCAGCACAATCAGTTCTTATGAGGGCTTCCTCATCTAGAAACAAAAACAAGTCAGCAAAGTTATATTTTTTTTAAAAAGTAGAGGCTGCACAGAACTAACATCTTCTCAGTTCAGAGAACTGTTAAGCCAATACCCTGCCTCTGGCAGAAGCCACTCACAGATGGGTAACACCAGGGAAACAGAAGCAGTTATATGACAATGCTTTTCCCAGCATACCCTCCCAGCCCCTCCTATCAGGGGGTTGAGGAACTCTGAGTCTGGATCTTCAGGTATAAGCAGTACTGATGGCCCCATCCTCCATGAAACCTGTCTCCTCTTTAAAGTGAGCCACCACAGCTGTCCTTCCAGCAAGCACTCACACTATACCTTGTACAGGGATATACATAAAGGGCTTTGAAGTGCTACCTCAGCATAAATAACGGGTCATTATTTCATAAATCTTCTGTAAGAACAAGCACCGTCAGATACTGATTTGATTAATTAGCACCTAAAGGTTACAGACCACACTGAAAGTGCACCCTTTTTGTTTTCTATTTAAATCCCTGCAAAGGACCCTTTGTAAAGAAGCAGCTGGGAATTTGAGTGTTTATAATAAAGCACTCTCTATTGTGCTGGTTTTGGCTGGGATGAACTTAATTTTCTTCACAGTAGCTGGTATAGTGTTATGTTTTGGATTTGTGCTGGAAACAGTGTTGATAGCACAGAGATGTTCTAGTTACTGCTGAGCAGTGCTGATATAAAAGGATTGATATCTCTGGTCATCCCCCAGTTGATACACAGAAATTTTACCAATTTTTTTTTTTTTTTTAATTGTGTTATATAGTAGCCTTACTTGTATTCTTTTCTTAGTCTCACTTGCATAGTTTAGTCACCTGTTGGGTAGAGTTGATAATGAGATGTTTCAAAACATGCAACTTCTTGCCTGGCAAAGATCAAACAGGCCTTAAGATGGTTCATTAAGCTTCCTGAGCATTCCTGACAACAGGGACTCAAGAAGAGGATGCCAGTTTTAAGATAAGCACCTGGAAACTAATTTAAAATGACCTTCTTGAAGCATTCCAGGGCGAAAGGATGGATGAGCTAACTCTATGACCATGTATGGGCAAAGGAAACCCAAAGTTCAACTAGCAGACAGTGTGAGGAAGACTATGAACGACCACCAGAGAGGGGAAAAGACCCTAACCCTAATTTTTTATTACACAAGCTTGCACTATGTAAATTAATTCCAGCAATCCATTAGCATAAGTCTGCCCTTTCCAGGAAATCTGATGAATATGTATTTTTTTTCTGGATATGAGGTGGTGTGTTTTGCTAATTCGTTGGAGCACGTGTGGTGGAGCGATCCCCAGTGCTGCCCAGAGCTGCAACAAAGAATGCCTGCTTAATAAGAACTCCGTTGTTGTTGGGTATTTATCTCTGAATCCTTACCCAGACACACCTGTCCTCCCACCTCAGTGTGGCACATTGGAAAGCAAGGAGGTTTGGAAGCTCTGAATTTTGCTTCATACATAGAGTTGAGGCCTTTTCTGCTCCTCACCCCACCTCCCCAGTGAGTAGGCTGGGGGTGCACAAGGAGTTAGGAGGGGACACAGCTGGGACAGCCGACCCCAACTGACCAAGGGGATATTCCAGACCATATGACATCCTGCTCAGCATATAAAACTGTGCATGGCCCAGCTTCCCTGGAGATGGCTGAACACCTGCCTGCTGATTGGAAGTGGTGAATGAAATCCTTGTTTTGCATTGCTTGCGCATGCAGCTTTTGCTTTACCTGTTAAACTGTATTTATTTCAGCCCAGATTGTTTTTACCCTTCTGAGTTTCTCTCCATCCCACTGGGAAGGGGACTGAGCAAGTGGCCGTGTGGTGATTAGTTGCTGGCTGGGATTAAACCGTGAAACCTATTTATGCAACAGTCCCTTGGTTATGCTCCTGCATGGCCTTTTTTTGACCTCCCTAGTGTGCATTGTTTGACTTCATTATTCACAGCAGAGCTAAATGCCTAAACCTTGCCAAAGAAAACAAGTGACATGCATGTGTCAGATCACAAGTTTGCATCCCAAGTCATTGGTATGGCATCATTTACAGGGAACACAACCAAGCAAAGCTGCTTTTGGTAGCTTACAGGTAATATTTGAAGGCAAGAACAGCAGAACAAGGAGATGAAGATTACCCTGAGAAAACAGTAGCACAACGAAATGTGTTTAACCCATATTGCTGATATCCCTATTCTATTATAGTTGTTGCTTATGAAGAACATGTGCTTAGAAATGCCATCATTTTATGAACAATTAGAGGATTAGAGCAATTTAGGATTATAAACCATATTTCAGGAAATAAAAGGGTGAATCTTACATGGTCACTTTTGGTTTTACCTGCAGGAGCAAGGGGTTTGTTGAGCAGTGTGTGAAACAAGAACCACCAGAAAATGTTAGCTGGTACCTAACTAGTAGATGCAGTTGAAAGATTTATAAATAAACCTTTATCTATTAATAAGGGCACTCAGAAGCAGTCTACACTGGACAGGTCTTGCTGCCTCTACTCCAAACTCTTTGACAGACAGAATCATCTACTAGTATATCTATCCCTTTCACTGCATCATGAGATAGGTAGGATTACAAGTCACAGCTTGCTTTATTTTTTCTGTCTTCAAGACAAAGAAAGCCATTTTGTTTCTGTTCAGAAGTAAAGTTCTGTGAACAGGGAAAGTGAGTGCACAGGGCAGAGAAAACCATTTAACAAGCATTAGTATCTAACTACACCCTCACAAAACTGCTGTATGAATTATGTGAAAATTAGTAAAAAATTTTTGTTGGCAAATACCATTGATGATGGCCTCCACAGTTTCATACCTTCCAGAATGCCTCATGCTGCAAAGCCAGGTTTTACACTTTCTTCAGTGTGGTCTGCTGCTATCTTTTCCCACTGCAAGCTGGTGATGTCAACAGTCACCAAACCCATCTGCACGTTACCTTTACTGCCTGCTAGGAGAGACTCTGCAGTGGACCTTGGTCCACATCAGGGTGAAGTGAGCAGATGCAGGCACTTGCACGAGAAATAGTGAAACTGATATCAGCACAGTATGAAATGTATGTGCAAGTGTCAGAAGAACAAGGTTTAAAGGAACAGCCTGATAGTGACAGCAGTCAATCTGATGATGGCCTACTGGTGGCTTTCAGTTACAAACATCCACTGCTGATTTTGAAAAGATGTGTCAAGAGGACAAGAATTCAGAGCAAGAATGGGGTCATTCTCCACTCTGTTCTGCCTGAAGCCCTCAGAGTTCCTGCTGCCCTCTCCAGTCTAGATAGGGCCCAGACAAGTAAGCGTCTTCACAGGAAAAGCATTAACACCTAACTGCTTACAGAAACTGATAACATGTGTCTTATCTGGACCTCCTTAAAAACAAGTATATATTGGAGTTTTATTTGAAGCATGTCAGCAACATCTAATAAAGCTTCCCATGTTACAGAACACGATGTTATTATATGGTTATTAGGATTAAGGTCAATCTGAAAGCAGAAGGAAACAATACATTTTTTAGCAAACATTTCAGCCCCTGAAGACAAAAACCCCACCCATAAGCACTGTCAGTGATGTAGGGAGATTTACAAGGTGGCTGGGCATCAGCAAGCTAGAAAATCTCCCTTCAGCAGGCTTTTCTAAAAACGGGAGATAGAAAAGAAAAACACCTCTCAGTGGGCAAAGTAACAAATTTATATTCTAAGCCTAATTTAGAGCTGGTTGTAGCCAGTTGAAGGAACTTCCAAACCAAAGGAATGTAAATAAAGTAAATTAGACTGCCTAGGCTACCCTGAAGTGAGATGAGAGAGCTCTCCTGACAGGAGGAACAGTTCTGCCATCTCTCTGTCACATCTCAGATGCACCTTGTTTCTCAGGCAGCTCTGACCCCCACAGTCATCTCTGTGGGCTGCTCTGGCATCACATTCCTACAGCATCTTTTCAAAAAGTAGTGCTTGCATGAAGGTACATTAAGATGAAGACACCATTACTCATGGCCACAATGAATTCTTCACCACATTTCCTTACTCATTCTCTAGCAATGAAGCCATTACTGCAAGTATTAGTACCAGCATAATATTAGTAAAAATAAAAATATATTTATTATTCAGGCTTCATTTAATCAATATCAAAGCCAAAAGAAACTTGCACTTTTCAGTAGATTGCACGGGACAAGTCTGTTGATGTGACCACTGGGAAGCACAGGAAAACACCACAAGGAAGCAGGCACGATCACTGAAGGATGCTGCAAGCATTGTCACAGTCAACCCTGTAGTCATTTAAATCACTTCACTGTCTAGGATAAACATCAAAGTGCAATCGCAGGTTTCCTATTTGTGCATGAAGAAACTCTGGCAACTATGAGGGAAAGCAAGCTAATAATGCTGAAGAGAGTTTGCTTCTCTCTAAGAGAGCTTTGTGACTATGGCCACACCACTAAAAGGTGCTTCCTGCAGTATAGGGTCCCTAACTGTGATTCCTCACTCAGATTTATCTTTTCCATCTTCATAGACAGTTGGAGAAAGTTACCTCACTCACTGTAATGAGTTGCTTTATTCACTGTTATCCCACTGTAGCTACCTCCCTCCAAGAGCTCATTAATCAATCACTAGCCATGGGAGATCCAGGCCAAAGACCATGCTTTGAGGGATGGAGACAGCCTTTGCTGGGGGCTGTCACCTCACAGAGGCTGGGGGTCTGGTCTCTGCCCCAATTAAGTATTTCTTATTAAACATTAGTTGAAATAGGGACTAGAACTAGTTCCCTATTCCCAACTGAGTGGCATAGTCTTCAGGCTGCAGTCATTCTTAGGAGCTTGCTCACTCTTGCTCTTCCTGACCCACAAAATACTATCCCCCAAAAAACTAGAACAGCTTCATTTGAAGAAATTAAGAGCCTGCCAACAAACCTCTAGGGCACTTTCTTCAGAGTGAGAGGTAAATTCATAATCCCTCAAGCAGAAAAGAAATTGGAGCCCAAAAACGTGTCACAATCACAGAACCAGAGTGAGGAAGGACATCACTAGGTGATGAGGTCAGCTAGGGAAACATCTTGGAGGATCCCAGAAGCACCTACAGCAGCGCTCAATATCCAGACTAATAGACCTCCATCTGAGCCTGAGTCTGCATCTGGAAACACGGGCAGAAAATTTTACAGATGGAAACTCAGGCACCTAACAACTGCAGGAGGCTCCAGGAGTAAATGACAACTGAATGTATTAAGAACCTCAATTTGGACCTGACTACATCCTACATTAAATAGGAAACACCATCTACCCAAATCCTGTTAGAGTTCAACCCTAGAGCAACAAAACAAGAAGCTGAAATGCATTTGGATATTAACTAGATATGCATTCACTTTTACAGTTTCTAGGCTTTACCCTGAGTTGTCAAAAATGAGAAAAAAATCCTAACTCTTCAGACTGCAAAATTATAATTCCTAAGTAGGATATATCTAAGTCGAACTATGAAGGTATATTTAGTAAAGAAATATCAGTTGTTAATATTATTTTTTTTAGATAGAAGTCAGCTTGAATATAACGTCTGCAAATTTTTTCCATTTCTCATGTACTTTCAAGAATGTAGATGTGGCTACTTAACATGAGGTTACATTTCTGAAATGGCTACAGCTAGCAAAAACCACTTATATACCCAGCACAAGTGCTCACACTTTGCATCATACACAGGTTCCCCTCAAAAAAAGTCCAGGCTATCACAACCATAATACATTTCCTGATTAGTGTGAAGTATAGGATCTTTGTACTGCTGAAGTGAATAAACTCTAATTATTGATTTCAAGGGCAGTGAGGCTACACAAATTCATCCTTCCCCCCCCCCACCTGGCTTCACCAGTGCCTTCTGCCGGGCAGGGGGGTTGTTGAGCGGGGGGGGGGGGGGTGACCCAGGTGTGCTGCAGGAG
>JANIJG010013066.1:61666-75743 GCA_024611175.1 Megaceryle torquata | reverse complement strand
AAAAATAATGTTCTTGGTGTGTTTTCCTCTTCTGAGCATTTTAACATTAATCTAGAAAATCATTTGTGTACAGAGATTCAGGGTTCATCCTTCACCATCAGGGTTAAACAAATACTCATGTTCTTCAAAAATACTGATTTTCTTTTGAAAAGCACTGAAATCAGTTTATTTGCTTTCCCATACTGAGATGCATTATCTCCAGAGACTCTCCAAGCCTGATACATTTCTTTTTATAGCAAATGGGATCCAGGTCAAGCTGCCCTGCAGACATCAGCTGTGACTATTTGACAGATAGTTCCAAAAAGGCATGAATCTTTAAACCTTGGGGCTATGGAATTCCCAAGATTCCTAAAAGCCATCAGCATTCATGGAAGTTCTGATAGTTCACATAATGCTCATACACATTCATATGACTACGGATTTCTGTGAAAATTCAGAAAGAATAACATACTTGGAAGAGAATTCATACAACAGAATAGAGAAGCACTGAACGTGTCATTTAGGGATGTGATACCAGTAACAGGGGGTAACTTTCTGAAAACCTATCATTCTTTATTATCATAGGGGGCTGAGTACATGGATGAAGTACCATAAATTTGTCATCTATACAAAAATGCCACTTCCAGAACACAGCAGTTTTTCAAATCTCTTATATTAAGGGTGAAGGTGAAAGGAGTGATTGTTTTTTTGTTTAGATTATAAGATGTCTTAGTAAGGTTTTTAAAAAAAAACAAACCTATAAAGCATATTCCCTTGGGGGGTGGAGAATAGTGGCACAGACGGGAAGAGACAGCATACAGCCAGGTAACTTACATCTAGAATCTTATCTTTACATCACTCAGTACAGTTGTACACATAAAGACCATCCATTTTTTTCTTCAAACAGATTTTCAAATACACTGCTTAAAGAGACATATTACTTTCACACAGTAGCAATCTGCCTGTGGCAACTTCTAATGCCTGTCTTCGCCCCACAATGTACTAGACATCAACCCCCCCCCCCACACACCTTTGTGGTTGTCATAATTTGGAGTAAGCTAAGCCTGCCTTTTCCTATTAGCAGTACGCAGAACCAAGCAGACAAATTCCATAAACACTTAGAGGAGAAGGGCATCTTATTCCTGCAGGCACTTGAACATGGCAGCCTTAGGCTTTATGTGTTTGGACCAAGGTATGCTGAGCTGGGTACAAGAGTAAGACTCTTATGAGCACAAGTGTAATTTAGTGTGATGAGATTCCTAAGAGCCTGAGGTAGATATCAATCTCCCTCTATCTTTTATTATATTCAAGTAATTAATGATAATAGTATGTGGTGTAAACTTGATAATGAACTGACTGTTCTAATCCCATTTATGTTTAAATACACTGCTTGTAGTTCCACAAAATAAAAGTTCAACATAATCAAGGACTTCATACTCAGTGACCAACAACATCTTAATAATAACAACCAGTTTATCAGACTTATTTTTATTCAAGTAAATTGTTTTCTTGCACATTAACTAACTACTAGGGCTTGTTTCAATTTAGCATTAGAACAGAAAATACTTGCAGCTGGTCTCACACCAGGGGTTACTATTATCTCCCAAAGAAATGAGGACAATCAATATTCTAGGGAGGACAGGTACTGAAACTGCCTCCTGAATAACTTACAGATCAATAATCATGATGGAAAATGGAAGGGAGATTTGCATTTGAAGGAATCCCAAGGAGACCCCAGAGGAAGGAATCTAATACGAATACAAATGTGTATTTTCTCTAGCTTAGCTGTTCACTTGTGACTGAACCCCCCTCATCAAGATCTGCGACCTTGAACCAAATGGTTAAGTAGGTGTGTCAGCAGCTGGTTTCCTGCTACCAAAAGATTTTAGGATATGATTTTAGGATATGATTTTAGGATTAGTAGATCTAAACTTGATTTTATATTTTTGTTACCCACAGCAACAGCAATTGCAATCATATATTTTAATTGGAACTTGTGAATAAATAGCATATATTTAATTCTCACTGAAACCTGATTTGTATTATGGTCAAGTTCAGTGCAACCATTAAAGAAGAATGTTCAATGGGAGTAAAGTACCCAGTCTTGGGGACACTCTTGTCACAGGGTTTCTATAGGTCATTCTACTCAGCTGTAGAAATTATGATGATCTTTGTTAATTTTAATTCACATGAAAGAATCACTTTCCAGAATCACCTAAGAAAGATCTCTTCCAGCAGCTGGACAGTGGGGAAAGCCCCTGCTTTTGAGCATTCCTGGGGAAAGGAGGGAAGAATTGGGGATAATTCCAAGTCCCGCCTTCCCCTGCATGTAGCTGCTATGCTTATAAAACTGAAACTGTAGAGGTTTTGAAAGACATGGTAACACTGGTATGCATGTGTGTGTGAAAGCACCGTAAGAAATGGCAGAGGGATAAAAGAGAAGCGTGCATTGAAGACACCCCAATGAACAGGCCATCAAGATCATGGGAGATTCATGTGCAACTTCTCAGACACTCACACTGCCAAACTAGCCTGCACCCAGGGAAGGACACTATAGAGTAATGAACAGATCAGCAGTGTTGCAGGGGGACTCATAGGAGCGTAAGGAGACAAAGGTTTTCAATAAAGGTCAACTCCTTGGGGGCACAAAAAGCACATCCAAAGCACATGGTCACAAATCTATGAGAAACCCAGGATAGGTGATTAGGTGTTGCTAGTGAGTATTCCTTATCCTCCATTTGTCCATAATGAACACTGGCCAGAGTGGTGGGATGCACACATCTTAGCAAGTCTAAGATGTGTATGTCTAAGGGTCTAAGAAAGTAAACAAAAGCCAATTTGTATAGCAAAGCTGAAGGAACCTGAGTCATCTTCCCCTCATGTATGGTCTTGTGTTGAACTTTGCTATGTGAGCTGTGCAAACTAATCATCAATATGGAAAAAAATAGATTAGTGAAATTATACCAGTCCTCCACTAATTGTATTATATAAACAATAGTAAGTAATAAACACCTCTTATCTAAAATTATAGATTTCAAGGAAGAAAAGACAAGTTGTTAAATATTACTAAATTTGCTATCAAAATTAATCAATAACCACTGTGTCCCATATGGCCGGTAACTACACCTGGCTTCCTCAATGCTAGCCATTTTCTAAATACAAGCATGCATTTTAATTTTGTTCTACATTAGAAGAAAACTGGTGAAAGCTTCATCTAATTCTAGCCAATGCAGAGTGCCAGAGAAATTATGTGAATGTTAAGAAAGAGAGGAGTTACATGAATATGAGAAATATGCAGAAAATATATCAATGTAAAATTCACTTACACACAGGCCCTATAAAATACAAAATGCTAAGAGTCCTTTGGAAAGTATAGCTTCCTGAATTGAGTTTTATTACATTTGTAGGATCTTTATGTTGTTGATTAAAAATAATTAAAAATCACATTTTTTCCTTTCTCAGTTATAGCCCTCTCAGGCAAGGTGGTTTCTGGGATGCTCACAGACTGGTAAACTGAGCATTTATACATCTTGTAGTATATTCATGACTCAGATTCATGCCATCCATGATACTCCAAGAAAATTAAGCCACTTTCTCCCTACACACCCCCCCTTTACCTCTTTCAAGTCTTGGACAATAGCTGTGAGTCTCTCATTCTCTGCCTGAACGTTGGTGACCACTGCCCTGCTCTGCTTCAGCTCATTCTGCATCTCCAAGATCTTCCCAAGGTAATAAGCTTCTTTTGATGCAGACTCCTGAAGAAGAGTCTCTTCACGTGTTTCACCATCTTCAGCCACTTTGCGGTGAATTGAGAAGGACTGTCCAAATGCCTGCAAGAGAAAAATAATGCACAGCATTGGTTTTGGTATTCAGCATTATTCTGGCTACTGAAGCCCCAGAAAAATTATCAACAATAGTGAGCAGCTGCATAGCCAGAAGGAATGAAATAGATCTGAGAGTCCCAAATTCTGACCTAATACTGCCTTAGCAGCTTCCTAGCAGCTCAGGGCCACCATCTCATTTAGATGAAATGAAGCATCTTGAAGCTGTTCTCATTTGAAGTATGGATTTATGGCCCCTGTCCAGGCAACCTCCACTGAGATCAAGATGGTGCTCTGCTAACTAGCCATTAATTAGTGCCAGTGTTTAACTCTCCTGCATGAGACCAGTTGATAATTTGTCAATTCCTTTCTTCTCTAGTTCAGCAAAATAAATGTGTGGTTGGTTTTATTTCAAAGAGCATAATAGCTGACAAATATTTCTAAATTGCCTTCCATTTTCAACATTATTTTTATTATAGGAGCTGACTTCATGGTATAGAAAAAAGATCCCATAACTTGAAAAAAAGATAAATGATCTAAGTATCAAGCAATGGCTATCTATGCTGCTGGTAAGCTGAATATGGAGCTTGACAGCCCCTTCAATTCATTTGTAGTCAGTGTTTTTTGCTTCTACTATAAAGAAATAACATTTAGGTATTCAAGAAGTTTCTAAATAAGTATAGGTAATTTTTAGCCCTTCTCTTCCTCTCATTACTGGCTTAGAGTGATCAGTTTAAGGCAGCAGTATTTCTCAGGGACTATGTGATGTTATTTTGCACTGCTCTGAAGTAACCTGGAGGTAAGCAGAAGTACAAGCCACAGTAGCATAAGTGACAGAAATATCATTTAGCTATGAACTACTGAGGGGAAAAAAATGCAATAATATAATAGCATAAAAATGTCATACCACAAAAAAATAACCTGTTATGTTTGTATTACCTTTGAAAACAGACATTTGTTTGAAAATGACATGGTCTAATTCTGGAAAATGTCAAAAGAAGGCCTTTAATGTTATGAATATATGACAGGCGATAACTTTGTCATGTATCTTAATTTAAAGAGAAGATGTTTGAAAGACCAGGATTTAATTTTTTTCCCCCCTAATATAGAAGGGAAATACATAAGCTATGGTTACATGTGTTCCTTCCATAGGAATTTCTCCCCAGTAGCCTAACTTCTACCCAGTTCTATGAAACCCCAAAGCAGAGTATACACATTTGTACCCACTCCAAGCAGTGGCCTCCTTTGCCTTCCCATTGATAAGAACTACTTGCCAAATGAAATCCATTGTTTTACTGCTGCTATTTATACACTTTCAGAACACATTCTAAGTTTTTCTGGCACTAGAATGAAACAGCACCTTAGAAACTTCAAAGCAAAACCCTATTAAAAAACTTTTTAGCTCTTAAGTCTACTTGACTTAGAGAATCCTGTGAACTCAGCATTAAAGGATTCTAAAAATATTCAATAATGTATTAACTCAGCTGTCTTCTCAGAAGACTGCAAATTACTGAAATAGCAAGCATCAGCAACTTGCTGAACAGGACTTTCCAAATAACAAGGAATTCAATTTAATGAAACTGTTAAGCACTGATTCAGTCACTGTATCTGCGAAGCTAAGACAACTGTTTCAGGAACTCTGATAATAAATTATATCTTACTCTATATCCTTATATTCAATGGCTCACTGTTCCTAATTTAGACTGAGCAAAAATCACCAGTCTAATAAAGATCCTACAAAACAAATGTAAAGGCCATATATCCGGGGGGGGGGAATTAAAATCACAGCAGAACAGTAGGTAGGACTGATGGGACTGGAGAAACTCAGGAAGAGATGGGAGCTGAATCCCTCTCTCCCGCAGAACTATAGTTAAAGCACTATGGGCAAATACCAGTGCACAGCAACGATGGCCTTCTAGGTACATATTGTATTTTCCTCAAATGTACTTTGAGGGTGCATTTAGCATGTGTGATGCTTGAGAATGTCCATGAATACAGATTTTGGGGAGTGTGCATGGCATGACAGAAAATTACTATGTTATTTCACATTTTCTTATATCCATGACTACAGAAAATGTCAGAGAAAATAATTTAAACATTTTTTTCTTATGAAATAAAATTTGAGTATTACAGTATGTTACACTATACAATTTATTTAACTGCTATCAATATGTTAAAAATCAGGGGAAAGAAAGAAAGGAAGCATAGCTCTCTTTCCATATCAGTAGAAATTATACATATCCATGCAACAAGGAGAGGAACACAAGATGTCTTTTAAATAAAAAGCAAATAAAATTTCCTGCTTATGTATTTCATGGTCTGTATAGAACAGCAAAAAATTTACATTTTCTAGATATACCCACTTAAGGCATTCCATAAGATTGATCACTTTTGAATTAAGAAGTAGATTGATAGTTTTCAGCTGGTATACAAATATTTTTTCTATTCTGATTTTATATTTTTATAATTTGCTTAATATGTTTTCTTATTTATAAAACCTTAGAAACTTTGATATGATATAAATATTTCAATTAACTATGCTCACTTATTTCACTGAAGTCAGCCCTATAGTGGGAAAAGTTTTCCACCTGAAAAATTTTTCAGATCAGCTAACTTTCCAACAGGCACAACTAGTTGTGTTCCAACAACTACCAGTTTCTAGGCCTGAATGTGACACTACACCTCACATCCCTGCTTTGCACAAACACCACGCTCAGCCAACAGCATAAGCAGGCTGCAGCCTGGGGAAGTGGGAACAACCCACCACAGCCTTCACAATTACCTCCTGAATATGTTGGATAGTAACGAGTCAAAAGGCCCTCAGGACCTGGAAAATATGTATTAGTGAAAGAAGGCAATTAACAAGACATGAACTGGAGGAGCATTTAGCACAAACAGAAGCATTCATATGTGAGAACTGGAGGCAGCTGGCATTTGGCATCAGATAGGGTAGGAAGAAGCAGCAGGTGAAGCTCACTTCTCTCAAGACTTTGCTTGAAAGATTGTTCTTGAATAAGTTAGGAGATACAGTTTTTGTAAGTTGGTCATAAAAGCTGAGTAACAAGATACTATTAAATTTTGTATATATATTCTGAGACCTGAGCACTGTATAACAGTATCATGACTTTTTAGGGGTATCTTAACATTTGAACTTTGAGAATGATAAAATAATGATCAGTATTTGAGAACATGATAAAGGCTGGCAACAGCAGGCACACACAGTAAGAGGTTTATCTGATCATGGAGAAAGGTGTAACCTTTGAGGAAAAGGCCATTTGCCATTGAACTCTAAATAACCCCAGGAGGAAATCCCAGAGTCAGCAGCAAACTAACATGAAAGAAATAATGCAATGAATAAAATGGGCAGAGATTTGTAAAAGAGCAATAGAAAAATATTACTGTTCCAGACAACATACGTAAGAATACTTGTATGACAATATAAACAGCAATACAAAACTAATGTACAGTGAGTGATATAAAATGATATCTGTAAAATGAAAATTGTATTTAGCATTTGAAAGAAGAAAGATAAGCTAGATGTCTAATATAGGTGTAGAAAGCAGCACCTATGCAAAAAATCAGCTAAAAACACTAGCAGGTAATGAATGATGCTATTTCTGAGATGCAGATTTATTTTTACTAGTCACCTCCCAGGGCAGGAATTCCAAAGTGTTCACGTAGCAATTCACTCTTCGAGTCTGTGATGATTAATAAGCAATAAAACATGACCTGACTGCTATCAGGACAAGCAGGCAGCCTACCTTTATGGCTTTGACACTTAATACAGTTTTTCTGATGCATAATGCAACAGCATCAGACTTGTTCAAATAATTACTTATTTCAGCTGCTAACTTGCTGCAAAGCAGAATCTATTATGTATTAGTTACCTCCACAGTCCTAACACAAAAGCAGGAAAAAAAACAGTTTGGAATTATCCAAGAGGGTAGAATAATTCCTAGGCACATATCAGTATGGCACCACAGATGGAAATCTTTGCTAAAGATGCCTAACTGGGGTTAATGTCAGGGACAGGCCTTATTTTGTGGCACAACTTGAATGCCCACTTATTAATGAATATTCTCTTAGTCACTTGCAATTCTGTGTCTCTCTTTGAGGTAAGAGGTTTGGTGGGTTTTGGGGGTTTTTTTTTGTTTGTTTTGTTTTTTAAAGCTCCCCCCCACGCCCGGCTTTCTTCACAATTCACTAACCAAAACTCAGGGTTCTCTGCTAAGGAGCAATCGGTGGCAGACATAGGTCTGTGAGGAAATAAATCCCTCCCCAGGCAACGCTGGGCAGGGGAGCGAGTAGCTGAGCAGGCTCTAGCCCCTCCCTCAAAACCAGCCAGTACAAAACTGCTCCCTCTGTGAGATGTGACGTGGCTCCATTTACACACATTATATCCTCAACTTACTGCCAGCATTTGACACCCCGTTCACCTGAACACTGCTGAGACCAACTTGCACATCACAGTTTCTTTGCTAGTAAATCCAAGCCAGCATTCAGCCTAACTGGGAATCTCTCTCTCTGTGAGCTTACAGGTATATGCTCAGTGTTTGGTTCCAATCCCTTGGCTGCTTGTCATTCTTCACACCGGTTACACAGATTGTCCAGGGTTTTGGACAAGCACTGTGTCTTATTCTTGAAGAACACAGGAGGTAGCACTGAATCTAAAACAACCTGGGTTTCTTGTCAGCATTGCAGTTCAATGGCAAAAAATCAGTGCCCTTGCAGAAGTGACTGATGGGCTCCGATTGTATTATATCTGTTGTCTTAAAAAGTGAGAAAGTTCTGTGCCATAAAGACTTACTCTAAATTATGAATAAATTTTAATGTAGTTGAAATGAACTCCTGACATTCATTTAAGATGGCTGAGAGAGGTCAAGAGGTTTCCTTTTGGAATCCAATTCTGAAATGATTAAAGTCTTCAAATACAAATAGGAGGCATACTGCAATCAAAACACAGACAGATGTACACTTAATGATGACAGAAGAAAAATATTAATAAGTATTATGTGGATAGTACATGTGAGATGGACAGCCCATGCAGGGAAGCAGATTGAAAACTGAAAAACAGATTGAGGACACAGCTTGAATCAGCATGGGCATGTATATATATATATAGGCAAGAAAACTAGACCAACTTTTGGGTTGACAGGCTAGCTGAAAGCAGCTTGTTTTACAGCTACAGAAGTGTCCCATTTGTCTGATTCCTCCTATGTTCAAGAAAGCAGGATGCTGAAGCCTCCCGTAGAGAGGCAGAAGATAGAAGGATGCTCAATTCTACCACTCATTCCTCTTTCCGATCAGAAAAGCAATCAAGGTTCCTAGACTTAACTAGTTCCCCAGTCAAAAGGAAAATGAGATAATTGATCAAAATTCAGTTGTAACCAAGCAGCTGTCTAAGCATTGGTCATTTCATAATTCCCAGACTCAAGATGATCAGTTTTATGCTTCTATGCCACAAAACATTAATAGGTTTTTTGCATGTTTGGATTTTTTCAATTTTTCAATGTAACAACATGCCTTATACTTCATGTGCCCCATCTTGGAGAAAACAAACCCCACTATGTTTGAAACAAGTCGACTAACTGGTTTCATTTTATGTTCTCATTAGATTGGTCTGCCTTCTGAAAAAGGTGAAAGTTTAAATGACAGTTACTTTCAACTCATGTTTTGCTACAGACACTTAATATGACCTTAATGAAATTGTTTCTCACCTTCCCAAGCAAAAAACTTAAAGGACAGTATCTCCTATACAGTGAAAAGGATTGTTATGATACAATATGAGATAGAATATACTATAGTTATGAGCACAGTATAGGTAAGTATGATAAATCTATAAATGTTACTTGAAGAAGCTATTTTATTACCTCCTAAAGGCAAAAAAGCATTTAACTTTACTCCCAAATACCAGCTTAATTAATCAGCTCAATCCAATAATAACAGCAAGTGCTGGTAGAGTGATAAAGTCATGTAATTTAATATTTGCATGAGACATTTAACTTGCAAACACGACTTGCAAACCAATGTGCTAGAGGTTTTAGCTATGCCAGAAATACTGAGGATATTAGATACATGGAAAACATAAGTAATACTGAGACTGTTTACAGATGCAGAGCAGTAGGACAAATGTCAACAAAAATAGTCTTTCCCCCAAGGAAGCTTTAGATACAAGTGTGCACAATGCAGACATCTTCTGTTTGGTTTTGGTAGATCCCTACAGTGTCTACAAGCCCGTTGAAATTCATATATCAGATGTTAATCAACAAAGCCTTCTGAAAGTACTGGAGAAAATGAGCATTTACATTCAACTCAGCTACAGACACGACCACACTTCTGCAGTCTCAGTACATATTGTGCTGATTTCAATCAATATGCCACAGTGTGATGCCTTTGGCAACCATGCTTATTTTTTATAAATAAGGAACAGAAATAGTCTTATATGTGATGGTTAGAAAATATTTATAGACAAGGAGAAGAAAGTGGTACCATGAAAATGAACATTCAATCCTAGTGTTGTTCATCATCAATCCAGTAAAAAGGGGGAGTGAACAAGATCTTCCATTTAATTGCCTTTAACAGCACTCCAGATGAGGATCTAAATTCCCCCATTCTGAGCACTCCCTCCAGGCACAGAAAACACAAGAAAGGGGAAGCTTGTAACAAAGAGCACCACTTATCTACAACACAATTAATTAGGTTCTTTGCTTGTAATTTTAAAGCAGCTCTGTTCAAAATTAATATGGTCAGTAATTAAATTATTTCTATAAACAAAATAATTTGCACATTATTAATGAAACATAAGGTGGCTTAAAAATTTGTGCCAATTTCTATATTGGTGCTTATATGTGTTCATACTATTATCAGGCCAACCTCCAGCTATTACAAAATTCCAATTAAAACCAATAGAAAAATTGCCAGAACAAACGTGGAAGACTATCAACAATATTCTTTCTAACAAAATATGTCTCTAGTCTGAGGTGGAACCTGCCTTCCATGGAGGCTCTATTCCCTCTCTGGTAAACAGCAAAATCCCATGTTTAACTAAACCTTGATTATTTTGATTTTGCTGCTTTGATTGCTTTTCATATTTCCATTTTTCTAATTATGAAATGGCAGTAATAATCACAATTCCTTCTCCTATACTTGCTTGAATAAAGCTGCAAAGAATGTGTGCAAAAATCCAATTCTTAAGAGCTGTCAGTCTGCTGGGACATTCTAGTTATTTCACATTAACTCCCCATATGCAAACTCACATTCCAAACTGAAAGCACATTATGGTGGACAAACCACAACAAAAGAAAGGCATATTCTTCTACTGCAAGACGTAGCTGTGTTTACATATATTCTGGATGCAATAGAACAACTATTTTATTTAGATTCTCTTCTTTTATTGTTTTGTACTATTTTCTTTCAATTAAAAATAGCAGGGATCTAAAACTGTGTATTCTGAGTACCCGCTAAGTAGTAGTATTTTTGCAGATCAACAAAATGTGGGATTTTCTTCTCTAAGGACAGGAAATTCCTCTTCCTGATTAAAAAAAACCCAAGTAATACAGGTGCAATCTTGGCTTCAAAGCACTGTAAAATGTCACCCTCAGGCACAAGTCTTTATGTGCAGAATACCCTTTGTCATAGAAAGAAAAGAAATTAGAAGTTAAAATATGGCATTTCCACTCTCCACATTTTCACTGGAAAGGAAAAAACCCTTATCTCCTTCAAGGTATTTTTTGGACCCACAGGAAAGTCTCAGATGATCAAAGCACAAGTACTATATGCTTGAACTGACATTTAGCGACAAGCATAGACTTGTTCTACCTTTGTGTTTCTCAGACTCTCTCAAAACATGCCCTCATGATTCGTCCATCTCAGTGAGTCACCAGCTAGATGGGGACCCCAAATACCCAAGAATGCATAGAGATGTAAACACCAACATCCCAATCCTCATAAATGCTATTTTATCCAACAGTTTGCAATTCTCCTTGAACCTTTTCATGAACCTCTTAAGAGACTGATTTCTATAGCTTTTGTAAATAAAGGGATAAGAGAGGGGAGTTACAGGTTTGTCAAAAGAAGCATCTCCCCAAAAGTCTGAAAAACTGCTCCATCTGGAAAATAACAAAGTGGTTGTGACTAGTTCTTTATTATCCTGCTTGTAATATGACCAAAGCACAGACCTGCAGAGCTAACTGCATTCAGGTGGCTCCTCAGGAGATCCACTCCCATCATGTATAATGGTTCACACCACAGAGCCATGCAGAAGCATGTTATTCAGCAATGCAGGAGCCAAAGCTGACTGTAGAGAGTTGCAGAAGGCTTTTGCAGCCTTGGGTGATCAAATAGTAAATTAAAAGATGGTTACTAAATGTAAAGCAATGCACAGGAGTAGAAGGAGCAGACCAAACTCTACAGGCACAACAGTGGGCTCTGTTTAAGGCTTATTGGAAACCGCTCATTGAAACAAGCAGCCCAGGAAGAGAAGCAGTCAGGAAGGCAGAGCGAGTTTCATTGCTGGGGTTGCCTGAAAGGCATCTGAGAGAAGGAACCTCTCTGTATGTCTACAGCTGACCTCTGCTTGAGAGAGAAATCACTTTAGATTAATCCCAGCAGTCACCAATGCTTGGAGTCTGAGAGTTTCAATGCTGAGGATTGCCCAGGGAGGTGGTGGAGTAACCATCCTTGGAGTATTCAAAAAGAGAGTAGATGTGGCACTTCAGAGCATGGTATAGTGACCATAGAAGTGTTAAGTAGAAGCTTGGACTTGATGATCCTGGAGGTCTTTTACAACCTTGATGATTCTATGAAGTATATGCTTTACTGCCTGTATTAAGGTTCATCAAAGGTGAAGGTGTTTGGGGACCTGGAGCACATGGCATACAAGGAGAGACTGAAGGAACTGGGTTTGTTCAGCACAAGTAGAAAAAAGAAAGGGAGACCTCCTCGCATTCTTCTGTTGTCTGAGAATAGAAAAGACAGTGAGACCCTTCTCGGAGAAACACAGGGAAAAGGCAGGATGGTCATGATCTGAAGCTGAAAAAATTCTCACAAGACAAAGGGGAATTCACCCTGAGAGCGGCAGAGCATAAAAATAAGTGGGTAGGTAATCTCCATCCTTGGAGACTTTCAAAACTTGTCTAGGACAAGACCCTGAGCAACACCTAACTTTGAGCTTCAAGTAAGGGATGGACAAGATCACCTTCAGAAACCTCTTCCAAACAAAACTACATAATGATTAAGGGAGCAACTCCATATGCTGGAAGGACTAGTACACACTACACTGCTCAGGGACCATGCAGTTGAAAGAACTATGACTCACTGTTGGCCATTTTCTTAGGTATCTTCAACACCAGTCTAAAAATGAAGACAACCAAAAGAAAGACCATTGTAGTTTTAACTGTATTTAACTTATATTCCTATTGTCTGCAGTTCCTGCTGTTGTCAGCACAGCAGTTCTGACTACTCTATAGGTGATTAATAAAAATAGACTCTCTCCTTGTGACCACACGTGTCAGCATATGGCAAACAGAGCTGGGCTTAGCATAAGTAGCTTGGACAATAGAGTGCAAGGAAGGAGCTCCACATTCCATCCAGTTCCTAGAGCTGGTATATTTCAGTTTCTGGCTGGGGGGCACACAGTAGCTTTTAGAAAAATAACATCTAAACCAAAGGTTTAAAAGGGGGGTGAGGGAAGACAATTCACAGATTTCTGCTGCTTCAGGCATTTTATAAAGCCTCCTGAAAATTTTAGTTGGAAAAAACCCCTCTAAATAAAAGTATACTCTTCAAAACAAGAGCCCAAAATAACAGATCCAGATCGCTCATTTCTTTGCAAAGGAAGGGTTTAATTAGAGTGCTGCCAGCCACACATTTACCATGGGGAACTTCATGCTTCCATTAGCCTTGATCAATGCAACACACACGCCTGTTTCACACATTGCTATTGCAGCTGGGTGCTTACTGTAAGTGCTGGATAATGTCACGTCTCCAGATCAAGTTAGATTTTAAGGCATATGGTGGTACTAATAATCATGTTACAGCAACAACAGCTTGCTGACTTAATACAAGGAATAAATAAAGTGAGACTCAAAGAATGGGATTGCCATAAATTGACCCACCTGTAATCCTCAGGGAGCTTTAATTCATTTTGTATAGGCTAAGGGTGGGAAGGGGACCAAACCCCACCACACACCCCCCCCCCACCACCCAAACACAAAAAAAAAAACAAAAAAAACAAAAAAAAAAAAAAAAAAACAAAAAAAAACAAAAAAAAAAAAAAA